>CM023452.1:25825388-26105028 GCA_013339765.2 Haemaphysalis longicornis
TGCCGACTGTTTTTTAGCGCCTAAATGAACCACCACTCCTGAGTGGTATCTGGGGCACCGATGGAGAGTTATCGAGACAGCAGTCTAGTGGCAGGTCAAAACACAAAGGCTGCGCAACAAAGCCACAACGTCGGCTCACCACGCATTGTCCGTCTTCGCAAGGGCACTGTACGCAACTTGGGTTTTCCTGGCGAAAGTGGGGTTCGCGAGGCAAGTTTTTCCCTGCTCCCGTATTCATATGAACAAGTGGCATGCATTTTTCCTGTTTTTGTTTGGAATTCAACATGTGAACGCACGAGTCTAAGTTGTCTTTTTCGAAAACTGATTGTAGGAGGGTTCGGGCTTTCGCACGCATACGTAAAGTTTGGTTCTTGAGGGATTCAATCGACCCTTTCTTACGTAGTCTTTTTTTTTTTCAAGTTGCCTTTTCCAAAGAAATTACAGCAGTTTATCTCCGTGCCATGATGAATTTCCCACAATTTAAGGAAATCTGAGAGAATTAGTTGGCACAGTTAGATTCTCTTCCACACAACACGAGCTACCCAAACATTGCATGGTCATCAAAAGGTGGAATATGGTTACAGTTCTTTTTTACAGTCCTGTTCACTGCCGCCGCCTCTTACTCGATTCGTGTAACACGGGGTGTCGAGCTCCACTCTGCCGTTTTTATGAGTACTTTAAAGGGGTTGGGAGTGGGGCGTGCACATACGGGAAGGTTTAACGCACCGCACCGTTGACATACCCGTTATACTGCTGGGAGATTACAATGTGGACATCCTCACGGCATAGTACAACCCGACTGCGGTCATCCGTAGTCCTGCCGGTCAGGTTGTTTTGTTACACAGGCAGTAAGACGCATACGACGCACGGGAGCCGTGATGTTTGGGCACTGAAGTAAAACCTTATGCCTTCTGTGATTCATTCAGCTAATTATGAAAGTATGCTCAAAAGCAAATTACAAACAAACGTGTTTTATTTCTTGTACTCCGCTAACTGCGCCTTGTTTCACTGGTAATCATTCTTCACAGGGTGGAAGGGCAGATATATTATAATTGTGTAGCATTACCGGCCGTGTAGCGTCACACTGAGGACCGCAGAGTGTCCTGTATTTTCAACAAAATACATTGCATGCTGGAGTAAAAAATTTATTCGTTATAATAGTGCAAATGTACATTCTCGTTGCAACAAAATTTTGAAAAATCAGGAAATAGCACAAAGAAAAAAAATTGTAACAAAAAAATGATATCATCATATCAAAAATATGAATAATATACATTTCCACAACCAAAAAAAACTAAAATACTAACTCCGGAAAACAAACTTGACAATGCGAATAAGAAATAGCGTACACAGGCCATGTCCTGCATTAGCAGAAGAAATGCATTGCAGGCGGAAGTAAAAGATTAATTTCATGAATGCTGTAGATGACGGGGTAGTCGAATGGACTGGTCAAAAAAGCAAAACCACAAAGTAGAAATCTAACAATTGCACAAAACCGAACTTTGGAATTAAAAGTATGCGTTTTATCTAACACTGAAAAACAGCGCAATGAGGACGAGGACGGAGGAGTGACTAATTAGCGCACTAGATTTGATACTAAAATAATAAAGCTGAAAGCCTAAAGGCTGCTATCTAGTACAGCTCCGATTTAAATGTCTCGATAAGCCAACTCTCGTTCTAAAACCACAGTGTATAGTGTTCTCACGCATTGTTCATCCGAAACGCCAATTATAGAGTTTCATACTTACTAAGAAAATTATCATGCAATTCACAGAGGCCTCCCAGATTTCCCATGATCGAGCGTTCCCGATACCGTTTCTGAGTCTTCCACTCCTTCATGTTCTCTGTTCTCTAAGGCGCTGATTTACGCATCTACAAGTCCGGCCTACGCAAACGCGTCCGCATGAAAGTCGGATATCGTACACCACATTCTCCACACATTTCAAATACTAGTTGTCATGCTTTTTCTTACGCATGGCTCTCGGAGCCGTGGTCAAGCTTTGGTGGTTGGGCTCCCTGTCTGTTTACCAGGAAGCGAGCTCCGGGACCTCTGTCGGCATCAGGATAAACAGAGCAAAGGAAGTACCCACGTTTGCTGCTTTTTTTCAATGCTGCATGGTTCTTTCAAATTTTTCTAAACCCACTGATCGGCCCCCAAAAGGTGCCGCACCGAAGCGAACTTTCCCCAATTGCCCGCCCTATCGTTCCAAATACCTGACAACTTTCCCCGGTGCTTGATCATCGCATCCCCAGACAATACAAAGTCAGTGACATCTACATCCGTTTTCATAATAGCTAAGTGAATTGAATATGTTGTAGGAAAACACAACAAAGCCAAGAAACTGACCTCTGGAATAATCCTTGTAGAAGTTAACACCCCGCCACAATCAAAATAGCACCTTGAACAAACCCTCATTGGCGCCCTGAAAATCAAAGTCACTCCCCACCGAACGCTTAATACATCCCAAGGTGTCATATCCGAATCCGATCTCCGCGAAAAACTGACTCTGACATCCTCGAGAGCCCGCGCGACCAGGGCGTCACTGCAGTACAGAGTATTACTATGCGTCGGGAAAATCAGGAAATCAAAACCAAACATGTTGTCCTTACCTTTGACTGCAGTACCTTACCTGAATTTGTGAATGCAGGCTTTCTTCGATGTACCGTCTGACCATATGTCCCCAACGCGCGTCGGCGTTAGTAGTGCTAACGTTAAGGGCACAGTACAAACAACTGTCGTGGGCGTTTAACGTGTGCAGAGTGCTGATGGCACGACCACCCCAAAGAGAATTGCAAGAGCACTTTGATTGAATGTCCGAACTGCAGTGGCCCGCACACAGCGGGCCACTGCAAGGACGTCTGAAACATCCAAATTTGAGAAGCAAATAATCAATCCAAATTCGATGAAAACATCTCTTACCTAGAAGCGCGTAAAATGCTCAGCGCCTTTGCTTCTCCGAAGTATGCCGACGCAGCTCTTCGGGGGGCAGAGCGGCGTCTTGACACTGCGGCCACCCAGTACTGGAAAAGCAGACTTGGTGCGGCCCCAGCCCCCCAAAGGTGCTGCCTAAGGCAGCCCGACCAGCTTACACAACACCTGTGGCACCTGCGAACGTTGCGTCGGCCACGAACGCCAACAGTGACGGCTCTGCCGTCGGTCCCTTTCTTCCGGCTACCAGACTTTAGGTGGCCATGGATGTAGATGCGGCCGGTCCTTCGACCACCTTTGCGTCCACACTGAACAAACGTTGGTGGGAGGGATTCCTTCCTCCACTTCGAACATATTCCGTGTCGGAGGCCGCAAGGACTCTGTCTCGTCGCTGTCCCAGCACTCAGACGATGGCATGGACATGACAGCGTCACTGCCGGCGCCATAGGCGGCGAAAGAACAGCGCTCCTTGGCGGGGCAGGGAAAAAAGCCAGCAGCCCCCCGTGTCACTGGCCCATATCATACCTGAGTATGGTTGTTGATATATCCATCCCCAGTATTGACCAGCCAAAACCTTCTTTGGGCGCTGAAAAAAACGACCCCCACTCGCCAAGTTCCAGCCGACGTCCGAACGGAACTGCGTTGGTCTCTGCCGTCAAAGAGCTTGTCTGAAAGGTAGTGCTGGCCCGTCTTCCAAGGAAAATGCGCTGCCAGAAACAAAACCCGGAGATTAATCTACTGGGGATGGACGGTATGCTAGGACGAGTGTAAGAGACACTGGAACTCGAACAGAAAGATTGCCTACAGCCGCATTTGGGAAAGCAGGAATCGGTCTTTTTGTTGTGAAGCACAGAAGAAAAGGCCATGGGCGAAGAAAAAGAACTTTGCATCTTTCAAGGAGTCAGAATAATGCCATCGTAGGGCGCACGTCCGTGGAGAAATAAGAAAAGGCGAAGGGGTGATAAGCTTGAAGTACTCCTATTTGAAGCTACTTCTCGCACAAGCAAGGCGGCTTCAATGTACCAACAACCAAAAATTATGAAGCGAAGGCCGATCAACCGATTGCGAAAAGGTTCACCTTATTTCAGGAGAGACGCCTGAAAGAGCCGCGAATAATGCTACCCAGTTTGGTGAGACTCACCTGTTGATCATCTTCGCTGGTTGAATGAAAAAGAGCGAAGGTTGACAGATTTTTATTTTTCATGAGGGAGGGCCCCCTTTCACTCTCTATCTCTTTCTCTCTCCCTCTCTATTTCTATACTTATATATATATATATATATACATTTATATATATATATTATATGGTATGTCGAGATTTTGGCTCGAGTTCACGATCCCCACGTGGAACGAAGCCCACGATAACGTCAAGCTTTCACGCGTTTGGCTTCTAGAACATAATTTGGCTTCTAGAACATAAAATCTGAATTGATTCTGCTTTTTAGTGCCAGGATTCCGTCCATGCAAACTATGTGATAACAGCAGATTCAGAGTTAAGTACGTTGCGTGGGAATGCGGCAAGCTTGACAAGGAAGATTAGGAACAAATTAATATGTTCGCATATATGAAGACTGGTTGAGGCAACAGGACAACCAAAATTAAACACACAGTCGGCCAAATCTTTAACTAGTATGTGCTAGCCGCTATTTTTCAGTCTTATGACGCTCTTAGGAAGGAACAGCGTAGCAGACGACGGGCCTGTTTGCAACTTGGTTGCCGACGTCTTTGCCACTCGACCTTTTTGCATCTTGCCTTCTGTCATACGCCGCTGATGCATGAAACGTCGTCGCTCCCGAACGCTGGTTAAAGGTATGCCCGACTGTATATGTCCCTCTGATCTTTAGCGAAAGGTGCCTACTTTCTCCAGATTACCTGAGATCATCTCTGTGCGGGGCGGACGTAAAGACAGCACCAAGCCACCAGTCGATCCTCTTGCAAAGTTACTTTCCCCATTGACTTTCACTAGGTTGTCCGCGTGCAGAGCAGATGTGTGAAACGAAGATTCTTTCATCTCCTTCAAAAAAGAAAAACTAAAATAAAAGCCTGGAAATAAATTTTGAAAATAGGAACAAAATAGATAAAATGTACCAACAGTGTAACGCCTTCAACTGCAGATAAAATGAATATCGTCAGGAAGTAAAACAATAATTATTTATAGTAGCCTAAGAGGTTACCATTGATCAAAGGGAATATTGAAAAAAGCATAAAACAGGATAATGCCAATATAATAACTTCACAAAATAAAATCATGCAATTAAAAATATGCCTTATATATCTCGAAAACACGAGCACAAAATAGGAAACTCATAAAAGTAATTCTGGAGTCGCAAACAAAAATATTATAAAAACAAGCCAACCATGAACTATACCTTGAATCTTCTCGAAATAATGTTGACTTGCTAAACGCAATTAAATAATGGCTGCAATAGTGTATTTGTAAATTATGGTTAAAAGAAAAAAAGGAAATCTAAACATTTTATTTGAACGTTTTTCGCTACTTATAACGAAATGAGTGGCTACTGATAACTGAATGGCTACTAGTCACGAAACTAGCCTGACATTTCTTACCTTGCCCACTCCACAGTAAAACATGTACGGTGTGCTACATGCACTTTCAGGAATGCAGGCAAGCGCGCTTAGTTCGTATATACGTCTCCGCAGAGCTTTTGTCGTAGTGTAAAAATTACGCACTCGACAAGGTATCATTTGGTGATCACTGTCTTGACTAGTTTTTTCTATGGGGGAAGGGGTGCAAGGGACAAAAACTTTAATCGGGAGTTGTGAAAATTAAACGCTAGGCTACTAAACGGCAACACTTTCAAGAAAGCAGTGCAGGAGATCTTTGTTAGGTGCACAGATGAAATTGAAATTCGGGTGGGGAGCAAAGTGGTAGCTTAGCAAGCAAGATATCATATTGACAGCCACCGAAACAGCGTTTTGCCTTATTAGAGCAAAAAGGGAGGAAGAAGACATCCTTCGACACAATCTCAGTCGGAATTGTTCGTCGATGACATCGCAAACATCAAAAGCAGGGTGGAAGCGATATATCCGGATCAATACACGGGACAACAATCAGAGCCCGCGCAGAAAGGCTGCTGGTAGGGTAGGCGCAACATTAAACACACCTTGTGACTTAGAGATGCGTGATGTGAAAGCCAGTAAAATTGAACAAATATTCTGGAAGGGCGTTGGTATGCGCGAGGATGAGCAGAGAAAACGAGAGTTCGTGCTGTTTTACACTGAGTTAATTGTTCTGCTCTCCATGCCTCAAAGTAGATCTTCTTGAGCGCGAGTTGCTTTTGCTGTTACAATGGTTAGATGACGAGACTAGGCAAATGGTGGAAGAACCTATTTAGTTTAAAATATATGAAAACAGCATTTCACGAATTAAAACGGGGTAAAGCTATGGTTCCTATGGTCTGGGTTCGGACTGGTATAGGATGTACAATACTATGATTGCCGCTATTTTGTTTCTTGAATATGAGGAATCTTACAAAAACGGTGCACTGCCAAAAACTTTAGCACGCACGACCACCATTATTAAACAGTTTCTGGGAATGCTTTGAAGAGACAGCCGGTGACAGAATATCGTTTCATTACGTTCGCCACCACAAACATCAAAATATTTATAAAGGCTATAGCTAGGCGACTTCACCAGACGTGTGGCAATAATTGTCTAAGTATTGTACCAAAGATTCACGTCGCGCCAAATATCTTGCAGTGCTGTGACATGCTTTTTCGGAAGTACCCGTGCTACAGGTAGAATGTGAGATATCCTTTTATGGTGTTTGTCATGAATAATTTTGCTCAGTTCTGAAGCATATAAACGTGGGAGATGTTATTTTAATGGGCGTTCAGCTGGCGTAGTATGAATGGTTGATGCAGCTCATAATGAACAAACGTGCCGCAATGTGCATAATAGTGCGGTCTTCAATAAGGCCAGGGTGCCCTGTTTCCCTGTTGTTTTTTATTTTTCTAGAACCCTTTTGCTCCAAAAATATAAACGATAGTTATGTACGAGGTTTTGTGCTGCATGGAAGCGAAGTCAAGCTGCTCACGGTTGCTGATTATGTGGCCCTATTGTGCACGAAGTGTGAGTAGAGCTGTTACGATAATCAAATAGCGTGATGTCACGCGAATCTCATTCAATTTCAGAAGTGTGCCAGGTTTTGGCACGGACACTGGGAATCGATAACGACTGTTTTTGAGCGCCTTAATTGGACCACCACCCCTGAGTGGTATCTGGGGGCACTGCTGGACAGTTATCGGGACAGAAATCTAGTGGCAGGACAAAACACACGGGCTGCGCGGTAAAACCGCAAAGTCGGGTTGCCGCGCATTGTCTGTCTTCGCAAGGGCAACAAGGCAACTTGGTATTACCTGCTGAAAGTGGGGATCGTGAGGCAAGTTTATCACGGCTCCTGTATTGATATGAATACGTCGGATCGTATTTTTCCTGTTTTTGTTTGGAATTCCACGTGGGAACACACGAGTCAAAATTTTCTTTTTCTAGAGTTATTGTAGTAGGGCTCGGGATTTCACATAAATACGTAAGATTTGCGTTCTTGAGGGGTTCAAGCGACCCTTTCTTGCTTCGTTTTTTTATTCAAGTTGCCTTTATCGAATGCGTTATTACAGTTCATCGTTTCTCCGTGCAAAGCGGATTGGCCGGCAATTATAGGAAATCTGAGAGAATTCGTTGGCAGAGTCATATACGTTTGTGTGCGGTTTTTTACTACGAAGCGGTATACCTCTATGCGTAAAGGGTTCTGTGGCGACCGTCGGCTTCAAGAGCAAACTTCCGCGGACAAACAAGAGAAATTATCGGCACCGCTAGGAATCGAACGTAGTGCCGAATAAAGTAACGGGGCAACCGCCGGTCATCGGCTCAGCTACACCCACTCAGCTGCACTCGCACGACGAGACAGGGAGACAGACGGTGCACTCAACGAGTACAGCGGCAGGTCTACCACCTGTGCTTCTTCAAAGCCCTCGTGTTTATTGAAAATCGCATTATCTATGATAACGGCGTCTTCGTGATTTGGATTAGCGGCGAACTGAACAGCGCCTGTAAAAGGGGCGGCGGTGACGCATAAAACAGAAGTAAGGGCATGCAGTGAGAGAGGTGACGCCATAACCTTGCATGCCGCCCGCATCCTCACCCTTCGGCAGACGCTCCTCCGTGTTTTCTTTCTGCCGCTGCTGCAGCGTTCGGTCAGCACTTATGAGGACGCTTTCGCCGCGAAACACAGTTAACAGGTGCCAGAGTCTCTGCGTCACACTTTGCAGAGCAACGTCTGTGAATTCAAGTGACGTCGAGTAGGTAATGGTTGTGGGTGTAGTTTACTGCTTCGTAACCCAGCCACAGCCACATTCACGGGTGGTTAGAGATATTATTTTCAATATGAGTGCGCACAACAATGTATAATTGAATAGAACATCAAGCTCGTCATTTTAGTATCAGTATTTCATTCGGGCTCTTAAACATTACTTGTAGGTATTGCTTGGTTCTATAACGCCTTCTTGTACGTAAGTGCAAATAAACAAAAACGCAGAATATAAACTTTGGACAATTTTGCAGATACTGCAACATTGAAAACTTTGCAAAAATTTGCTAAATGAGTTACCCTTTTTTTAAATTTTGCGTTGACATTAAATTGTGATTCTTAGTTTCATGCTAATATAAGAAAAATAACTGCGCATTTTTACAGAATGACCCACTTGTATTTTGCTGGAACTTTGGGACTTTCTAAGAGCGTCAAGGTGTAGCCTTTGTCAGGCACTCTGCTTTTCTGCGGTTAAAATTGCACTTTCAGCGGCCGCAAGCATCACCACATGACGACCGCATATGACAGCACCCTTTGAATCTTTCCCAAGCCATACGCAATATTAATGGTCGTGCAGCTGATTTGCTGCTATAAAACCCGTTAAACTCTGCTGCTGAGCCTATCATCACACTGCCATGGTCGTTCCTCGCCATTTCCAGACGAGCGGTGTGTCGCCCTGTTCCGCGTCGTTGTTCTTGCCACCATCCGCATTGAAGTTTCCGTTTCCTGGAGGGAAATTTTGGCCTCACGCTCCCCGACTTAAGCCCGTTCTGGGCGGCCGATCCTCGGCTCGATCTCTGCACCCCGCACAAGTCCACCTTTTTACTATAAAGCAGTATACCTCTACCATACCTTACCAACCAAGGCCCCGCGATACATATGTGGTGCAGGCTGGGAACCTCTTTCCCTCTCACAGTCACCTCACCGTGACAATTATAGGAAGTAATTCTCACGGGGGCCGCGAGATTAGACACACAAAATTCCTAATGAATACAAGTGGCCTAAGAATTCTGCTCATTACAAGACAATTCTTTAAATTTCTGTATATTATTTATTACGTATTTCTATTTACAAATTCCTTTTATTTATTAGACAAGCCCATCGTGCCCATTTGCAGTTTTTCTTTTTTATATGATACGTGCTCTCCTACAAACTTGTCTGAGTGACCTAATTTGTTCACGTATTATGAATGCGTATCACTGTGTGCCTGCGTTTGTTAATAAAGTGGTTTGTCAGAGCCGCCCACATCCCATTCGTGTCGACTGCAGACAAAGTTCCGCTCGAAGGTGCCGAGCTAATTGCTTTCTCGGGTTTTGGATTATATGTTTTTGACCTCTTGCCTAATTCTTCTACCGCTGATGTTCTCTACTCCACAACAAATCGAATTAGGCTATTCCATGCACGTCAATAAAACCACTGCGCGTTGATTTTGCTCAAAGTGCTTGCAGGACATTCGATAAGTGATTGCATTCTGCAAACACAATAAACTCTCGATAATTCAAACTCGAAGAGACCTCAACTAAGGATTTTGTTTGAATTATCAGAAGTTTGAATCATCGCGAGTGTACTGTACATTGTTTCAGGGTTACACCTTTATTATCACTTCGTGACTGGCAACCGTCCCTGTGCCTGACAGATATGACCGAATAACTGGATTACTAAGCGTTCTGATAGAATATTATAATTATTCTGTACAACAGAATACAATCCCGTCTTTCGTCGAAGCAATTCTGCTTGGCTTGCTGCCACAACACTGCTCTCCATGGTGGAAGCATGCGCTATATCCCACAGCGCATAACTTGTCGCTTAACAATCACTTTCACACAGCGCATAACAATCACTTTCGCGACTAATACGCATACTGCTTCAGCAAAGTCGACACACTGGCCTTAGACGGAAACTACATGTAGGTGAACATTTATGAAGGTCTAGCAAAAAAGCGGACTGAATTATTGGACACTGTGATGGTTCCTTAGAAACACTTTTCAACTGCGTGCTCCGTGCAAAAATGCTTTGGCTGTGTCCTTTCGGCTTTGCTATTTCACAGATGAACAAATTATAATCACGACAGGGCCGTTAGATTTTATATGTCACAAAAACGCGGGCTCGTGTGTGAT
Source organism: Haemaphysalis longicornis (assembly GCA_013339765.2). Taxonomy (NCBI): domain Eukaryota; kingdom Metazoa; phylum Arthropoda; class Arachnida; order Ixodida; family Ixodidae; genus Haemaphysalis; species Haemaphysalis longicornis. The sequence goes on from CM023452.1 coordinate 25,835,760, forward strand.
ATGTGCAGAAATACAGGTTATTTGTGCGAATAATTCGGGGCATTGTGGTGCAGCTTCTCTTTATTGTGAATTATTAACCAATTAGGTTTGGTTTAAACCGAGTCTGTTTTTTCCGCCATGATGTGGCATTTTAACTATTATAAGCGCCTTTATTTCACGAATTGTGTATTTTTAAACCGATGCCCCGTATTGGCGTGGCTGGCACGGCGTTAGAATGTGGGAATGTCTATGCGAACTGCAGGACAGAGAGAGAGAGAGAGATGGGGGAGGGGGAGGGGGGGGGGGGGGGAGAGAGAGAAGAGGAATTAAAACTTTATTACGAGGCATCGTAATGTGGGGTGGAGTCCCTGCGTCAGCGTCACACGGTAATGCCCGCTTTCACAAATTTGACCTCGTTTTGTTTTTCTTCTTTTCCACTTTGTTTTTTTTATTTCGCAAGGAACGTATGTAACGTGTAGCATTTCCTAGTGCGTAATTCGCTTTTTTATTTATTATTTTCGTATTTTTGTTATATTTCGTTTGTTTTTAATTCTGGGTAGTTGAATTACCTCTACTTACGCTTTTAAACTAGTTAGAAATGTGTTAACCGCGTAATTAATGCGCTCGTGTGCAATGCAAAATGTTACAACATGTTTCGGGGGCTGCGGGGTACCACGCAAAAAAATAATACGCAATTAACTCGTTATTCTTTGTAGCGTGACTGCTCTATTACAGCTGAGAAAAAAGTACCATGATTTAAAGGTGTGGCATGAACGAAATACCAACAGAATATCCAAGCCATCCTACTACACCTTTCTTGTTGCCGGGTGAAGTAGTATTCCTTCTTTTAAAAAAACTTATTTCCGAGGACATTACAAGGGGAATTCGACAAACGTGAACAGAGAACTCCTGGGGGGGGTAGACAGGAGGTGTAAGTGGCGGCGGAAGCTAAAAGTCAGGGCTTAGTTGAAGTGTTATTACTGGTTCTTATAGCACTCTATAAGATCATATGTGCACCTGACATGGAAGGTTGGAAATGAGCACAGCCAGGTGAACACCCATCGATGACTGAAACACGGATTCCCTTTGAGCCCAATACTGTTTCTGATTTACTTGGTGGGGTTAAAAAGGTACTGGAAGAAAGCCAATTAGGATTCAACTAGTGAATATGTGGAAGGCGCTATTATTTTGAACCCGCTGGTCAGACGTAGAAAGTCCCTTAGGAATGCTAACAGGTGAGCCTCCTTGAGGCAGTTACAATGGAATCATGGGGGAAAAAGGAAAACTTTAAAACAATAAAACAATACAAAGGATTGGGCTACTGATAAAAAATATGGGTATAAATATTTGTAGGAAAGGTTGATTATCACGGCTGCCCTGAGAGTTACAGTCAGAAATTTCTGACGGCAGTCGCCTCTGGTTAGTTAAACACGCCACGCGGAGATTCTCGGGGTCAAATATACCCCGAAAACTGGTTTGTGGGGCTGTTCTTGTGGCGCTACTACACCGCATTTTGGAAAATGTAGTGCACATGCCCTCACCCGACCGAGGTACTCGGTGACGACGAAATGAACAATGTAATCTCAGTTGAAAATATAGCCCATTGCCTTCAGAATAGCACCCAAATACAAAATGGTACAACTTCAATGGTCACATATATAGGCACCTTGAATGTATCCGCCCTGGGAAGTTGGCGAAAGTATACCGTCTAAATAGCCTCATAAAATTAAAAGTAGTAGATAGTTTTGTGCAGGGCCGAAGAGAAAGAATTGGCGGGTTGAGGGAAGGTGGTGATGGCATGGTCTGTGTCCGTTCGCTAAACTTTTCAATGTGTGGGTTTCATGGTCGGATCCAGGTTTTTCTGAGGGGGGGGGGATTGGTCGCTTCGATGAGTGATGATTATGATTTATTGATGATGTTGAGGAACAGAAGGATAGTAGCCTGTTTTCATTCACAGAAAAATCTGAGGCAATATAAAAATAGAAGTAGAAAAAAATATTCAACTACACTTTTTCTAAAATCCGAGGGGTCACCTGATGGCGGTATGAATTCAAAAATTAAGGGAGGGTTCAGGGCATCGGGAACTACCCTCTTGGATCCGCCAATGTGCGTGCTAGTCACTCGGTGACTTTATCGGGAGGGTGCTTTAATTATCTGGGATGGCAAAAAGCACCATTGTCCTGAATTGCAGGGTGTTCCATCCAGCGACAATGGCAGGCTAGTTATTCGTGATTTTTCCTTTGCAAGTGGTAAATTCAGAGTAACATGCATTTACGCTCCTAATCTCAGCGTGAACGATAGCAATGAGTGTTTTTCTGACATCTAGAGTCAACGACACGAATCTAATTTTCGGGCGATTTCAATTGTCGTGTACTCCGGAAGACCACCTAGGATAGGGAACATCGATCGATAAGAGTGTAGAGACACTTGCTGGTATTCTAAAGGAATCTCAAGTGTCTGATGCGTCCCGCTGCTAGAGAAACTTGACGACGGTGTGCTACACGCACTTGCAAGGAAACAGTTAAGTGCGCTTAGATGGGATACACGTCTCTCTGGAGCGTTTTGTCGGCATGCAAAATGACGCACTCGAGCAGGTATCATTTAGGTGATCATTGTCTTGACATCCGTTTTTTCTAAGTGGGGGAAGTAGAAGGTATACAAAAGGATTAATTGGGAGTAGTGAAAATCAAGCGGTAGTCTACTAGAGTACAACACTTTCAACAAGGCTGTGGAGCAGATCTTTGTTAAGCGAAGAGATGAAATTGAAATTGGGTGGGGAGCGAAGTGGGAGCTTTTCAAGGAAGACTTCACATTGACGGCCATTAAAAGAGCGGTCTTTTTAAACGAGCCGAAAGCGAGGAAGAGTACACCCTTTCACACAATCTCAGTCATATTTTAAAGCTAGAGTGCCAGATGTCAGGATTGTTCGGAGGCGATATATTGCAACAATCAAAGCACGCTCGAAACGCTCGATCAGGGACGACACAGGGGGAAACAATCCGAGCGCGTGCAGAAAGGCATGGCCTGGGAGGCGTCCTGAAAACGCGCCTTAGAAATGAGATGAGTTATGCGAGGGCCAATGATATTGAAAAATAAGGCGTTTTTTCTGAAATGAGCCAGATACACATAACGCGAGTTTGCTACCCGACCTAAATGCAATGTCGTCAAAGTTGTTATATATTATATTTTACATGTCAGCCTAGGTGAAGTTTAATGGCCACAAGTAATTAAAAATTGCCTTGAATGTGAGTAATACTGGGGTGATAAGCTTGTATTTGGATAATATTGAATTGAAACACTCAAACTGATGGGATATTGTAAAAACGTTATTCAAAGGACTTTCAAGCAAGGAGCAATTGAGTTTTGATAGAAAAGGAATTTAAAAAAGGCAACAATACTTTAATAAGAGTGGAACTATACATCAAGAACAAGTGGATCCTCTCCCTTTTGCAACTGTTCGAATTCTTCCCTAAGATTGTTTTTTTTTTCGGCACGCCTGAACACGCTCACGAAGTAAGCAAGCTCTTAATTGCTTTGCCGTGAATTTCCAGAGCGCTTCGCAACAAGGCTGTTGATATCTTATTCTTCACATAGGTGAATTATTTCGTACTATTAGGGGGGGGGATTGGCCAGGGCTTGTAAGCGGCGGTTGTTTAGTTAGGTAGTATAATGGTAAATATAGGAGCGAAAAAAATATATAATGAGGTATTTTGTAGGGTAGGGTGAAACGAAATGAAATCATTGTTTCACATCTCTCAGTTTAATCTCGTTCAATTCTTCTTCGATTCACTTCTTCGTTGACATCTTAGGGCGAAACAACTTTCTCGGATCTCCTAATTGCCGTCAGAATTCAAAATAAGCCACCTCCGAAATGCAAAAAAAAAGTACTTCTGGGAACACCCACCAAGCTAAAAGCGAACGGCCTTTGGGCAAATGGATTTGCATCATTTGTATCTGTAAAAAGCCGGATCTGGCTAATTTTTGATATGGCGTTATCTCAACCATTTTCTTGCCACCCCTTCTTTAAGGGAAGGTTGCCAAGTTTTTTTTTTCACTGCAGTTTCGTCCGACTCAGTTTCGATTTCTGGATCGGGGTCATAAAAAAAACACCTCAAATGCCCTGTCAGGGTGTTGCTAGGCGCGATGACGAGCAGATGAAACTTGAGTTCGTGCGGCTTCTCGCAGAATTGTTCAGCGCTCCATGTCACCGAGTAGATGTCATTGAGCGGGAGTTTCACTGTTAACTAGGGCTAGATGATGGGACTAAGCAAATACTGGAAGAGCGCATTAATTTAAACAAATGGGTACGGTAGTTGGCGAATTAAAACGCTGTAAACAGCCGGGTCTGATGGTCTGGTTTCGGGCTTTTATAATATTCACGCAACTATGGTTGCCCCTTTTTTGTTTCTTTTATCCGCGGAAGCTTTCAAACGCGGTGCTTTGCGAACAACGTTCACGCACACGAACACGACTCTTATCCAAAACCTGAGGATGCTTTGAAAAGGCAGTCTTTGACAGGATATTGACCCATTGCGTTGGCCAATACACTCATTAAATACTAATAAAGGTTATTGCAAAGAGAATTCAGAAAGTAATCCATAAGTCGTCGGGCCACATCTGACCGGTGGCATTGAAGGCCGCAGTATTTTAACCAACATTCCCGTAGCGCGCAGTGTCTTGCCGTGCTGTGGCATGGCATGAGTAGCCATGCTACAAGTAGATATTCAGAAAACCTTTGATGGTGCCCGTCATTGCAGCTTTTTTTCAATTTGAAGGGTCTAAATGTGGGAGATGTATTTTTTAAAGGGTGTTAAGATTTCGGTATATGAATGTTTAACTGCGCTGATAATTAACACAACTGTCACAGAGCACAATGCGGTAGAATCCTGTTAAAGGAAAACGACGAGCGCGTGGCCCCAGAACCCCGCAAAGCGGCGACACTAAAAGTGGCGAGAATCGCAAACAGCCGGCACATTCGCACGAACAACTCCAGGCGGGAGAAGCCGCTTTCGTCTTATTCGGCGCTTGGTCTTTGACGCTCAGATCCTTCGAGGGCGAATTTACCCAGTTATCGCAAGCCTAGCGCTGAAGCGGAGCGCTGTAACAGACCACTCAGCGGCTTATCCCGCCAAATGCGGTCAGTGCGTATGTGCCAGCTATCCGATTCTGGCCACTTTTAGGCAGCGGCGCTTTAGGGAGCGCAGCGGCCACGTGCCCGCCGTTTGTCTGGACAGTGTACCGCACTGTATATTCCAGTGCCGTTTCCAGTAAAGCAAGTGTGCCGTGCTTCCCCGTTGTTTTGTATTTTTCTAGAAACGTTTTGTTGAAAAAGTATAGACGGTAGTTGTGAACGAGATTTTTGTTGCATGCAAGTGAAATAAAGCTGCTCACCACATTCCTAGGAGTGGTCCTCGATAAACATTTAAAATTTCACTTGCACATCAAGTCACTTATTAGTAAAGTTGCGTTTGTTAATCATGTACTAATTAGAACTCGCGCATATTTTCCTCTGCCTGTTCTCTGTTCTCTTTACAACTGTTTTGTACCCAGTAATTTAACATATTGTTTAGGTTCGTGGGGAAGCACCTATGATGTTCATCTATCACCGCTTGTTTCTTTGCAAAACCGAGCCATCCAAATCATTAATTAAAGCCATCAGTGCGATTGCTCCGAATTTATATTTTGACCTTCGAATCCTACCCCTTCGATTTGAATATAAAATAAAAATGTGCATTTTTCTCCTTCGCGCTAGAAATAATGAATCCATGCACACCTGTATCGTCCAGTCGTTACTTTTTAACGCCAACAATACCCGCTTTTCAGAACACAATAACCTAATTCTACCAAAAATTCGCTCTAACTACGGCAAACAAACTGCCGTATTCGCCGCCATTTCAATGTGGAATGAACTACCGACCCCCCTCAAATCAATTCACTCTCCCATTTTTTTCCAAACCAATTAAAACGTTTTCAATTATCTAACTTGGCCTAATGTGTAAACGTGTTTTTGTTGTAGCACCATTTTTTCCCCTGTGCTTCTGTTCTTACGTCGAATCGTTTTCACTGCAATTTTTATGTGCATATGTTTGTATTGCAACAAATGAATGTATATATGTGTGCGTATGTATGTATATACATATATGAATTGCTTTCTGCCTGTTTTTGCTCATTTCGTTTGATGTGTTTTTTACTTGTTCCCTACTCTACGCTGTTCCGTTGTACACTTTGTCACAGGAGGTCCCCCCGACAGTTTTTTAACTACGGGACCTCCTCGGTATTACTATTTGTACGCTCTTTTAAAACGTGAAAATAAAAATAAACATCAAACTTCAACTTCAAACTTCACGTAAGCTGAGGATGTGACCATATTCTGCACAAAGTGTGAGTAGAGCCGTCACGATAAAGAAATGATTACGTGACATCACCCGAAGGTAGGTCAAATTGAAGAAGTGTGCCGGATTTTGGCAGGAAAACTGGGAGTCGACACCGACTGCTGTTAAGCGAGAAAACTGGACCACCACGACTGAGTGGCATCTGGGGGCACCGGTGGACAGTTATCGGGAGAGCAATGTAGTGGCGGAACGAAACATAAAGGCAGCGCGATAACACCACAAACTCGTGTGGCAACGCACAGTCCGTCTTCGCAAGGGCCACTGTATCCAACTTGGTATTTCGTCAGGAAAGTGGGGTTCGTGATGCAAGCTATTCACGGCTCCAGTATTTGTATGAATGAGTTGCGTCACATTTTTGCTGTTTTTCTTTGGAATTGAACATGGGAACGAACCAGTAGGAGTTTCCTTTGGAATGGTGAAGGTGGGAGGACTCGGTCTATTGGTTTTTACATAAAGTATTACGTTCTTGAGGAATTTAAGCGACCCTTTCTTGCGTATATTTTTCTAAATTGCATATGCGAATGCTTTACATAGTTCCTCGTTTCTATGTGCAAACAGAAATGGGCTACAAATATGGGGTGGGACACGAATACAAAAACGGAGCGAAGCCCATCGTGTTACCTATTCCTACGCCCACACGACAATAGAGGGAAACAGACGTTGCACTGAACGAGCACAGCGGCAGGCAGGTCAAACCATCCGCTCTTTTGGAAGCCCTCGTGTGAAGTGCAAACCGCATTATCTATAGTAACGGAGTTCATGTGCTGTGAATTAGCGGCATACGGAACAGCGTTTGGCGAGGAGGAGGGCGCTTCTTGGCGGCGACGCATGAAACCAGTGTGAAGGGCACGCAGGGAGAGAGGTGACGCCATATGGTCGCGTTCTGATCCTCACCCTTCGCCAGAGGGTGCTCTCTGTCTTATGCGTTGCTGCTGCGTTTGGTCATTTCATTATGCGGAAGGCTACTCCGCGAAACATAGGTAACGGCTGCCAGAGCCTCTGGTTTCACTCTTTGTAGAGTAACGTCTGTGAATTCAAGTGGCGTCGCAAGGGTAATCGTTCTGGATGTCGTATACAGCAAGTGCAGCCCAGCCAACATTTAGAAGCGCGGGTGGGAGCCAAATTTGTTTTCAACATGTCCGAATGTAATTATGTACAAACATACACGCCCTGAAAGCGTTAGCAATAACACATCATATTTCAACAATCTGTTCTATATGTATAACAACCAAGGAGGTTTTAACATCCTTTGATAAAAACAAAGCTTGACGAAATTACTGCTCAGAAAGAAGGGTGTTGGTGCAGGTAATCTTTGGTATAAAAGCAATTATGTGTAGTAATCTATGGCATTAAAAAAGAAATAATTATATAGTGTTGGGGTGCAAAAGTGGAGCTACTCTAATAAACAGCGTAAATACAAAATTTCTGACTACGCATGTTGGTTGGTTTAATAACTTTTTAGCTATACTACGCACTAGCAGCGGCTAGATATAACCTAATAAAATAATAATGCTCCTGATTCTTAACGAACAAACAATTATTTCTTTGAATGTCTCAACTTCTTACGAACGTGAAAGGCCAAAGCTTTGTTAAACTTTCTGCTGACCTGTTAAAATTTCTATCGCACATACTCGGCAGCACGCGTCACCACTGGTTCAGATCTATAGACTGCACCCTCTAAACCTCGTTCAGGATCCTGATACAACTCGATTTAAACAACAGCGCGGGAAGGTCGATCTAAAAACAGCGCGGTGCGTGTTTTTACATCGTGTCAACCTACCAACTCACCCAACTTTCCATCCTGCTGGTACAACTCCCCACAGCTGATTCGCTCTTCAAGTTCTGTTTAAGCTATTGCTACTGAGCCCATAATCACTTGACCAGTAGCCAGTACCATAGTGTTTCATACACAATACAACTCGATTGAGGAATCTTGGCGCTGCGATCGTACGCCTCAATGGGCGTGATGGGCTAGTTCTCGATTCGTATTGGCGCTCGATGGCTTGTTGGAAGGTTACTATGGATAGCAGGCAGTTTCGTTTTAGTTTTGGATTTACATGAGCTCATTTGACTACGCGGTGTGTTGGAAGAAGCTATAAAAAATACCTTTCTCTTTGAACTGCATGCCACGCGCGCAGTAGCGCCGGCCTGAGTGGAATGTGTTAGTACCAGAGTTGCGAATTTGGTGCTTTATCAATTCATTACTGGCTCAGCGAGCACGAAAACACAAATGACGGCTTTCTGTCCGGCGAAGTCGTCTGCGAATTGTGAGTTGCGGCGCTGCTCATTTGGCAGAGCAATGTATTGTCGAAGCTGGCACCGGTTGCGAATCGCTTGGTACAGCCACAGCTTTCGTGCAAACGCTAGCTCCGACGGGAAAGACCAGCAGTACCGGCGGCTGATAGGAACGCACTTTGATGAATGTCACTAATTCAGGCAAGAGTAACATCTCCAAAGATAATTGTTTTTTTTTTTATGAGCGCAAAACGTTTCTCTTCCTATTAAAAACAAGCAGCGCCGAAACTTTTCCAAGCAGTTTTTAAAGAAGTCCGCGTACTGCTGTAGTTTGCAGCATATGGCAAACCTGCATATGGCAAACAAACTTTGTTGTTCGCCATGTAATTTGTAAGCGGAGAACCGCGCAATAACAGTTTTTTTCTGTCAAAAAACAGAATTTTTAGCTGCCAGATGTCCGTTTTGATCCTACCCAATCCGGTTCTAGAACTACCCAGCATTCCGATTGAAGAGTACGCGCCGCTGCCATGTTCGTGTTGACACTAGCGCCACTTTCCCCTCTAGTTATTGTTGTATGAAACTCTATGGCGACTACACACCAATTGCATGCTCGTTCCTCGCAATTACGCGTCGCCATTTCCCGACGCGCTGTGTGTCGTCCTTGTTCCGTGTCCTTGTTCTTCCGACATTTCACACAGTTGTTTCCGCTTCTTGGCGGCAAATTTTGGCCTCCCGCTCCCAAGCTTGGGCCCTTTCTGGGCGCGCGCGATCCTCGGCTCAACGTCTTCACCTCGCACAACTAAAACGATTTGCTGCAAAGCATCGTACCTTCACCACCGAAGAAACTTTTCGTGTATGAGTCAGGAGAAAATTCCGATCCTAAATAAAAGTTTCTGTCACCGCCAGCAACGGAAACTGGATCCGAATAGAGAACGATAGCGATATCCTCCCGTTTTACCGACTAAGCTACGCCCCCACGAGGAGACGGAGATATAGACGGTGCAATCAACGAGTACACGGACGGTGTACTCAACGACTTGCGCTCTTTCCAATCCCCCGTGTGAATAGCGAATTGCACAAGGCATGATAACGGCGTTTACGTGGTTTCGATTAGCGGCGATCTGAAACGCGTCTTGGAATGAGGAGGGTGAGGGGGGTGCGCTTTTTGGAGGGGGCGCCGGAAACAAGAGTGAGGTGGAGGCAGTGAGATGGACGACGGCTTAGGTGCGCGTGCCGCTCTCCTGCTCACCCTTCGCGAGATGTTCCTTTCCACTTTTTTCTGGTGTCACTGCTGCTTTTGATCGTCTCTGTTTTGAGTCTTTGGAGAGCCGCGTGTGCGAATTCAAGTGATGTCACATGGGTGATCGTTGTGGATGTCATTTACAGCAATGCTTTCCAACCACATTCACAGGGTGTATTGGCATGCATTTTTTTTGGAAGTGCTCTTTCATTGCATCTATCTCACCAGGGTTGTGGTGGATTTCTTGTGCGCATGCTACCGGTGACGTTTTGTGTATAGATGAGACGATGCTGATAATAACACTAGTTTAGAGTGAGAGCTTCTGTTTGTCGTCTTTCTATGGTCCTTGTAGTCGCGCTCGAATTTTTAACAAATTTAACCATTTTGTTTTTAATATGGCCTCCACACATTTCAAGCTGCTCAAAAGGGTAATAGCATGGAATATCGTTACCACCATACTTTAAAGGGTTATCCACCACCGCCACCTCCTTCCCGATTCGTGTTATGCACGGCGTCTTCTCCACTCGGCCGTTTTCATGTGTGTAATAAAGGAAAACTGCTACAATTTTTGCAAGGTATTTTTGAAACCCTAATGCTTGCAGAACGTAGTTATCCAACACAACCAGTACTTTGGTTGAGGAGTCGCAATGTACTTCAGTAAAATATTACTATTATATGACCATAAGATAACGTACGGACTCGCTCCAAATATTTTTTCTCTTTTCCAGTTTTGACGTTCTTCGATCGCTTGAATTACTTCGTGAAGGTCATTTAGCGGCTTTTCGTCGGGTTTCCTTGAGTTGCAGGAATTGACTTTAAGATAGCAACTTGACAAAGAAAGCCACAAAAACAAACCAAAAACCGAAGGCGTATTTTGTGCGACGAGCAAATCACGCAATGCCGCTCCGTGCTGGCGATATCTATAACTTTCGAAGTGCCTCTTTACGCAAAGGGAAGTGTGGTAGCGTGTATCGAAGGTGTGGCAGGGTCCCTTTAAAGGGAGTGGGCATGCACGCAGAGGAAGGTTTACCGCACCGCAACTTTGACATAGTTGTAATGCTGGGGGAGATTTCAACGTGGACGTCCGCAATGCACGGTACGACGCTAGTGCTGTCCGCTGTGATCCAGCAGGTTAGGTTGGTTTGTTACACAGGCAGTAAGATGCCTACGACTCGAAAGGGCCCGTATGTTAATGCCCTAGAGAAAAACCGTATTCCTTCCAGGATTCACTAACCTAATTAGGGAATATGCTAATTTGCAAATTACGAAGAAACATGTTTTATTTCGTGAGCTCTTTGCATTGCGCCCAGCTTTGGCGGACGTCATTCTTCGCAGGGTGGTAGGGCAGGGATATTTTTATTGCGTAGCTATATCTGCCGTGTACCCCCACACTGACGGCCACCGAACGCCCAGCATTTGCACCAAAATGCATAACATGCCCGCTTAAAGCCTTTATTTGTTATAATAGCATACACGTACATAATTGTTCGAACAAAGTGTTGAAAAACGAACGAATAACAAACAAATCCAAACAAATGACATCCTCATATTAAATATATGCATTTTATATGTCTCTTGCAATAACCAAGAATAAGAAAACACCAAAAATGTTGAAAATGCGAATAAAAATTGAGAAAACAGGCCACGAGCGTAACATCCTGCGTTTGCCCAAAAAATGCACAAGCTGAAGTAAAACCTTAATTCCTTGTAATGACATAGATAAGGGTAATGAGTCGAACGTAACGTTCACAAAATATAACGAAAAATATAAAAGTATAAAATAAGAAAACAAACTTTCCAAACAAAATGTTTTCGTCTATTTTACATCAAAGACAGTGCAAAGACGAGGACGGAAAAAAGTGACAAGCTACTGCACCTAAAAAAACTGGATAACGATTTATCAGAAGACATTATTTACACGGAAAGACACAGGCCGCAACCATGCATCCGTTCAAGGATAACATAACGCTTCGGTACGCAATGGAGGCTAACATCAATACCAGAACAATCAAATCGGAAATATCAAGGCTGCTATTCAGTGGTTGCTCTAGCACAAGTCAAATATAAGCCAACCCTCGTTCTAAAAGTTTTGCGAGTGATCATTAGCTTTCGCCATTTTCTTGGTTCTCCAAAGATCGCGGCCGCTGTAAAAGGTAGCTCCATCTGTATCTACGGCCTACTTGAGCAGTTTGGAGTGTACGAGCGTTCTTTGTAATGGCTAGATGTGTGTGTTTACTTGTCGGTTGCGCTCAAGGAATAAACACATCTAGGCGCACTCTCTTGCGGCCCTTGCGGCTACGCTAGTTGTATGTGTGTACTTGTCGGTTCCGCTCGACGAATAAATATAGCTAGCCGTACTATAATGCGGCCATTGCGGCTTCTTTGGATGTTGTGGTATAGTCAGGATCAAGGTGATCGTGGGAGCATCGATCGACGAGACTTCTAAGATGCATAGCACCCGATTTCAGAATTTTCGAAATAAAGAGAACGCTGCCTTCTTCCCATCGTAGTCTGTTGCATGATACAACCGTTCTGCTGCCCCTAATGTAGCGCTGCCTGCTTGTTCTTTCGCCACTCGAGTGAAAAACCTTTAAATCGAACCCGACTGCACACAGATTTGTCCTGAAGTGAATTCTATTTTGCTTCGAAACAAATTAAAACGTTTCCTTGGTTTGCATTACGTTCGTCTATTACCATTCCGCAAGCTGTCCGAGGACTGCCTTCTGGCGTGAGGTCCCGGGGGGATACACAAAAAAGCCAAGAGCGCGATTGCGACCCCTGTAGTCCACGGAACGGTCCGAGACTGATAATCGATGACGCCCACTATAAAGGCCTATCGAAACGTAAGTGTAGATGACCACAGCTGTTCGCGATGTTTACCAAACTCTCGCGTCACTACTCACACTTCGCAATACCAGCTCTCACAGTGGTGGCTTTAGTGAGGTTTGCAGAGAGGGCGGTTGCTCCTGCTTTTGCTCCAGTGCCTGCACTTTAGGTGTATTAAATATCATCTTGTATATCCAAAGAATTTCGTGAAAGCAGCGTCTTATGCCATTTTTCCCCGTAAAGTAATATTATGAAGGCAGTCGATGCACTTTCAGCTATCAAAAAAGTTCGTACTGGCGAATTGCCTAAATGAATAGCTCTTGAGCCAATTGTCGGCATAGTTTCAGTGGGTATTTGTAGGCTATATATTTCAAGCCCATTTACCCTTTTCACGTGGGTGACCATCTAGCTGAGCTGTATAGCACCTTGAGTGGTACGTGTGTCTTCCATGCGCAGCACTCTTGAACTCCACCTTGTCAGCCCTTTGGTACGGGTGATTGGTGGAAGAAGGGCGACGGCGAGAGGTTGAAATGGGCGGGCCACGGCTTGTTTGAGAAAGACACTCGTTGATCTCACGTGGTCGTTGGCCAGCGAGAGGGTGAGATGCGTCAATGGACAATACTCGCAAACCTAGCCTCTTGTAAGGGCAGTGGCGGTAGATGTGGTCGGCCTCCCCGCAGTGGTAACACAACTGCCGATTATAGGGTGTTCGCCACACCTCGGTCTTCTTTGGCGCCTGGTTTGGGGTTACAGCGAGTCGGGTAGACGACATTGGATGGCGGAACGGCGGGGCCTCTTGACGACGTGTTGGAGCAGGGAGGGGTCGATGAACAGCCGCGGAGTAGGTCAAAGCTTCTGGCTCGCAGGGTGCTTTGGCCGGCATAAAAGTTCCCAATGCCTGCTATACTTCTTCCCAGATCACGTCAGTCAGGGAAGCTACTTGAGGTTGTGGCGTCGTCGTCGGGAAAAGTTCCCGCAGTTCCTCCCTCACCACTACCCGTATGGTGTTGCGTAGTGAGTCTTAGTTATTAGCGACGGCACCAATCGTCTCCGAAACCAGCGCATTGATTGGGCGGTCCTACTGAGCGTATTCTCCATCGCGGCGGCATCAGACGTAAATTCTGACACAGTCTAGGGGTGGTTGCGAACAAGGCACGCGAAGAGCTCTTACTTCACACCTCACATCAGGAACTGTAGTTTTTTCCTCCGTCATTTCTGGGTCCGCACGGCGAAAAACTTGCTGAATTTCCTCGGCGAAGATCATGACCCCTTTGTTGGGGTGCTGCATTCGAGTTTCCAGCAAAAGGTCTGCGCTTTATTCTCGGACCATGGTAGTAAAGGTCTTTAGGCACTCGCCTTTGAAGTGATCCCAGTTGGTCAAGGAGCTCCCGGGGTTCTGGAACCAAGTGCGAGCTGCATATTCCAAGTAAAAGAAAACATGCCGGAACGTTTCTGCATCGTCCCGCCTGTTGAAGATCCAGACGCGCTCCAGTTTCTCCAGCCATTCTTCTGGATCTTCTGCGGGGGCTCCTTGGAAGGATGGCGGTTCCTGTGGCTGATGCAGGATAATTGGTGATGTTGCTTCTTCAACCATGGTGGTGGTTGCAGCGGTTCGTTCTTTTGGGTAGTTTTTTTTTTCGGTCGTTCTTCTGGCAGGAGACCAAACTCGGGCGGAAGGCCTTGCCGTTCGGCGGCTGGCTCTTGTTTGACTGGCTTAGAGCCTTCAAGAGGTCGTTGTTAGCATAAAGGGTGCGTACCCAGCACCTCCAGCAGATGTCACGTAGCCAGAGACGACGCAGCTGTCTTGAAGAAACAACGAGTTTATTGGAGCGAACTTGGGCACCCCTAACAACTTAAAAAAATATGCAGGTGGTGAAACCGCAGACAGCAAGGTGACGTGCGTAGACTGGTGTCGGTGATTTAAATGTCGCGCCATCCACTCAGCGGGAATTTATCACTCGGCGCGAGGGTTTCTGGAATGGTCGAATTGTATCCAAAACACTGTAGATCAACGAAGATTATTCTAGGCTGTTCACGTTACTTCACAATGCTCTCCTTATCAGAAATGATAACACATGCGGCGCAGAAAGAAAGAACGAAACACGCGCCTCCCTTGGCACACACACGTCCGATAACACAGACCGGGTCTGCCGGGCGGCAAAAGCAAAACACAAACAAACAAACCCAATGCATGGTTTGCGGCAGTATATACAGATTCCTCGAGCGTTTTGTCCGCATTAGCATCACACGAGCCATGCAAAAACAGAATTGTCAGCATTCTTTTAAATACTATCATGTCCATATACCCAAGAACGTTTTCTGGTGTTGTGCTGGGTTCCAGGACACGCTGGGAGTGCTGGCAATGAGGTTCCTGTTCAGAAGGCCGCTGTTGCTGCACTCAGGAACACAGTAGGTATAACAATTCTACCACACAGTGACCTTGACCCACAAGTTCGACAGCACCTTCGTAGCAAATGGCAAGCAGAGTGGAATGAACAGACAGATAACCAACTACACGTAATAAAATCACACTTGGGACGCTACACAACCGACTCACACAACAGACGCACGGAAGTCGCCTTGGGTAGGGTACGGATAGGGCACAGCCATGTAACGCACTCGTATCTGCTAACGGGATCTTCTAGACCCCGGTGCAGCAGGTGCGGAGAGGCCCTATCCGTAGTTCACATAGTCATTCAATGCAAGGCACTTGACACCACACGAAGCAAACACTTTCCACAACTGTACAGACAACACATCCCGTTTCACCCATCATACTTTGTAGGAGACGAGCCCATGTTTTCCATCAAGCGTGTTTTTAAGTTTCTCACTGATATTATAGTTTTTACATCTCATTTCTACCATG
This sequence comes from Haemaphysalis longicornis, assembly GCA_013339765.2. Lineage (NCBI taxonomy): Eukaryota > Metazoa > Arthropoda > Arachnida > Ixodida > Ixodidae > Haemaphysalis > Haemaphysalis longicornis. The sequence continues at coordinate 25,851,298 of CM023452.1, forward strand.
CATCATGACAACCTGGCCCTTTACACCAGTCATCTTCATGCATTCGCTTCACTTTGTTTTTACTGAGTACGTTTTAGCAAATTATTTGCACATCTATCGTAATCAAATAACTTTGTGTTTGGCGCTCTTTGCCCTTGTTGGCCTTGCGCCATTAAACTCAAACCATCATAATCATGTAACTTGTGTTCTGTGTTGTTGGGCTGGGTGAGGCTAAGTTCATTGCTTTTCGGCTGAATTTGGGCAGGGTATAATACGTCCGGTAGGGTAAAATAGTTTGGGTAGGGTACGTTTGATTACGTAAAGTAGGTGAAGTGAGGTGATGTTACGTCAGGTTACGTTTGGAGGTAGTATCATTCAGCGAATTTTAGGCCAGCCGGATTTTATGGAAACTGCCGTGAGAATTTTCCGGAAGTAATTCTTACTTTTACCGCGAGATAACACGCTGCCAAATTAGTAATGAATACAAGTGGCCTTAGAATCCTGTTCATGAGTAGATAGTTCGGTAAATTTCAGCGTATTTTTTATTCTGTATTTCTAATTAACAAAAAAATTTTATTTATTAGACATGCCAATCGTGCCCATTTGCTGTTTTCCTATTTATTTATGCTACGTGCTCCCCAAGAAAAGCCTCTGACTGACCTCATTTCTTCGTGTATTATGAATGCGTATCACTGGCTGCACGCGTTTGTTGATACACTGGTTTGTCAGAGTCGCCCACATCCCGTTCGGGTCCACTGCAGACAAATGTCCGCTCGAAGGGGCCGAGCTAATTGCTTTCTCGTTTTTTCATCAATTGTTTTTGACCTCTTGCCTAATGTTTCTCCCGGTTAAGTTTTCTACTCCACCAACAATAGAATGAGGCTATTCCTTGCACGTCAAAAAAACCATTGTGCGTTGGTTTTGCACGAAGTGCTGGCTGGACATTCGAGAGCTGATTGCATTCTGCAATCGCTATAGACTCACGATAATTCAAACTTGGAGAGACCTCACGTCTGGATTTTGTTAGAAATATCAGGAGCATGAATCGTAGCGAGTGTACTATATATTGATTCAGGGCTACGCCTTTATTATTACTTCGTGACTGGCAACCGTCCCTCCGCCTGACAGATATGACCGAATAACTGAATTACTAAGCGTTCTTAAAGAATATTAAAAGTCTTCTGTAAAACAGAATACAATCAATCCCTTCTGTCGAGGAAGCACTTCCGCGTGGCTTGCATGCGACAACACTGCTCTCCATGGTGGAAGCGTGCTGCTATATCCCAAAGTGCATAACTTGTTGCCGCAGCTGATGATGAGGTTGATAGTTCAATTTTTGGCGCAAGGGCAGCGGAGGCAAAGAGTGCCAAACAAAAGTATATAACAGAAAACCATGGCTACAAAAATGTGTAAGCCAGAATAACAGTGAAAATCAATTAAAGGCAATGGTGATGGCTGGTGTATAGGCCCAGTTTGCGTACGCATGATAGGATACGAGGTTTAAAAATTTAACATCACACAAATATTTCAATTGCGTTGCACAGAAACCATGGAATTGCCTCCAAGATACAAGGAAGGGTTGTATCGGAATATGTTGTCTGTATAGTTCCTTGAAATGTCTGTGTCTTGTTGTGTCGAGTGCCTTGCATGTGATTAGGATGTGAACTACAGATAGGCCCTCCCCACACCTGCTACACACGGTTCTTCGAGAGCTAGTGAGCAGGTGTGAGTGTGTTACATGTGTATGGCCTATCCGCAACCGAGCTAAGGTAACTTCAATGTATCTGTTGTGTGAGTCAATGGCATATGGTCCCAATTGTGGTTTTATTACGTGTAACTTGTTATCTGTCTATTCAATCCAGTGTGTTTGGAATGTGTTGCGAAGTTGGTGACTAATGTGTGGCTTCATGTTTGTGTACAGCACTGTTGCTATGTCCACTGTATTCAACAGTGTAGCAGCAGTGGCCATTTGATCTGCGGTTTCTTCCTCGGCTATTCCACAGCTGCCAGGAACCCACCATATTGTTATTTCAAGATTTGAGGCGTATGTCGACATACGCCTTAAAAACAAGATTGAATACACAATTTTTTATCGTTTTCTGGACAAAAGTGCACGTACAACGCTAAGAGAATCTGTGTAAACTATGGACCTTAAAATGTGGTGTACTACAATGTGATGTAAATAAGTAAAATGCCGTGTGCTTCAGCCATGAAAATGATGTTTTGGCAGTGAATTTTTTTTGCCACGTTAAAGTTAAACAAGACACAGCATCAGCTGTCTTTGATACGTCGCAGTAAACCTCTGCACACTGGTGCTTATCCTACAGGAAGAGGAAATGCTTCATAATAGCTGCGTTTGGTGCCCTGTTTTTGTAGAATTCCGCAAAGGACAGGTCGCGAGAAACAGCCCAGAGTTGCCATCGTGCAATAAAATCAATGACGGGTGCATTGTGGATGTATGAAAATGACACTGCTAGCTCAGAAGGTTCTTTCTCACTCTGAGAGGGAATGGCCTGTGAGTAGATGGGCGGATTAAAACAAGCTGCTGTGAGGATGCATTATGAATGGTCCAGTTAAAGGGATGATTTGTCAGAGACATCATTTTAGAGGCTTACAACAAGTCAGTGTATATCCTCTGGTAATACAGGGACCATTGTGGTACTCTGCATAGAGGCTTTCAACAGGGCTGGTGCGAAAGGCACCACAAGAAAGTCGAAGCCCCAAATGCAGAACTGGGTCAAGCATTTTAAGTGCCGTTTTCGTTTCCAACCCATCCATGAGGCTGCCGTAGTCCAAGCGAGATCCTACCAGTTATAAAGCGACGCAGGAGGAGTTGCTTGTGTGCCCCGTACGATTGGTGGCAGACGACTTTAAGGATATTCATAGTTTTTAGGCATTTTTGAATAAGCACTTTCAGATGCTGAAGAAATGTTAGTTTGTTGTCGAATATTAGGCCTAAAAACTTGTGCTCTTTTTTAACAAGAATCGACACGCCTTTATAGTGATGTCAGGGTCCACATAGATCCCACGAACACGGGCGAACACAACACAAGTACTTTTTCCGGGGCTCAGCTGAAAACCGTTTGTGTCCGCCCAGCCAGCAAGTTTGTTAAGCCGAGCTGGACTTGAGGTTCACAGATTGACATATTACATGATGTTAAAGATATTTGCACATCAGTTACATAAACTGAACAAGAAATGGTTGGTGGCAATGCCTTATGGAGCGAGTTCATCTTCATTATGAAGAGTGTGCAGCTCAAAACACCATCTTGAGGCACGCCATTTTCCTGAACATGTACATTAGAAAGTGCACTACCAATTCTTACACGGAAAGTTTGTTCAGACAAGTAGCTAGAAACAGTGTTATGCATGTTGCCCGAAACACCGAATGAGTTTAAGTCACTCAAGCTGCCACATCGCCATGAAGTTTCGTAGGCCTTTTCCATTAAAAAAAGATGATTGTAATACAGAACTTTTTGTGAATGAAGACATTTTTATGAAGGATTCAAGAGCAACAAGTTGATCATTGGTGGAGCGCCCCGCCCTGAAGCCTGCCTGGCAGCTCTCGAGAAGACCACTGTACTCAAGGAAGTACACGAGACTGCGATTTATCAATTTCTCGGGAAACTTGCACGGGCAGCTTGTTATGGCTATGGGACGGTACCTTAAGGGGGCCGACGGGCTCTTTCCCTCCTTGATGAAAGCCACTACTATGCCTTCCCTCCAATAGTGTGGGCTGTGCCCCGAAAGCTATATGTTATTATATAGATGTAGAAGTGTTTCAAGTGTGTCTTCGTGTAGGTGTCGTATCATTCTGTACTTAATGTTGCCTGGGTCTGGAGCTGAGGGTTTACATGTGCTCAGAGCAGCCTTCAGGTCATGTAGTGCAAACAAGGAGTTGTAAGAAGTCTGTGATTTGTTATCGCGTATGTACTTCTTTTCACAAGAAGCTTTGCCTCAGGAAAGTGTTGGTATAGTGTGGTGAACTGGACACCTGTTGGAAGTGTTGTGGGAGTGTGTTAGTCTGGTCTTCCAGTGTGTCGCCTGTTGTACTGACCAGGGGCAGGCTGTGTATTTGTTGTCCTTTGAGTTCCCGTATACGTGCCCATACCTTGCGTATTACTGTGTATGGGCTTATGGGTCTTATGAATGAGAGCCAACTACCTTTTTTGCCTCATGGCGTACACGTTTTCCAAACGCCTTTGCCCGTTTGAACAGGAGGAGGTTACCCGACGTGGGGTACCGACGAAGGATACCCCACGCCTTCTTCTGGGCCTCTCGCGAACGCCTACCGTCCTCATTACACCACAGGCTCCTCTGGTTTCGCGGGGCGCCATAGGCTTGGTCAATAGACTTTTCGGCGGCGCCGAGGATGTGCGCCGTGAGCAGTTAGGTGGTTTCATTCTGATGTAGGCATGTTATGGCTGCGCAGTGTAGTTTGGATGTCTCTGTAAATGTATTCGAGTTGGCTCTTGCTTGATTGAACCTGTTTTGGGAAGATGGACTGCATGGTCCTTTACCTATATATGTGAGTGAGGTGGAGAAGTGGTCACTGCCATATGGGTCAGTGCCCACACCCCACTCGAGAAGAGGAAAGGGAACTTTGCAACCAATAACCAAGTCAAGGTATGAGTATGTGTTCTGTCCTCTATTGTAGTATGTGGGCTTGTTTTTGGTGAACAAGCATGCTCCTGAAAACGTAAGGAATTTCTCGATTAGGCGACCTCTAGCATTCGTGCAGTAGAAGTTCCACACAGAATTCTGTGCATTCAGGTCGCCAATAAGCATAAAAGTTTGGGGTAGCTGGTCTACAAGGCCCTCGAAATCGGACCTCGAAAGCTGAAAATCAGGAGGGATGTAGATGGAGCATACTGTTCCTAGCCCATTGAAGAATATAATTCTTATAGCGACAGCCTCAAGGATAGTCTGTAATTGGATCGTGTGACACGTTAACAATTTCCGGGCAATTACGGCCACACCACCTGAAGATGTACCACCACCCTCCCTGTCCTTCCAAATACTATGTAGCTATTCAAGAAATTTGTGTCAGAAATTTCTCACGACAGTCGCCCCTGGTTGGCTAAGCACGCCACGCGGAGATTCTCTGGGACAAATATACCCGGAACACTCGTTTGTGGAGCAGTTCTTGTGGCGCTACTACACCGCATTTTGGAAAATGCAGAGCAGCATGCCCTCACCTCGACCGAGGTGCTCGTTGACGACAATAGGAACAAGGTAATCGCAGTTAAAAATATAGCGCATTGGACTCGGAATAGTGCCCAATTACAAAATGGTACAACTTCAATGGCCAGATATAATAGGCACCTTAAAGATACCCGGCATCGGCTGTCGGCAAAAGAAGTACCAGGTAAATATCTTGATAAATGAATAGCACTACATAATTTGGCTCTGCAGGTAAAAAATAGGGGCTAAGGAAGGTAGTGATGGCATGCGGCGTCAATTCGCTAAACTTTTCAGTGTGTGCGTTCAAAGGTGGATCATGTTTTTTTCTGAGGGAGGGGGTCAGCTTCTATCAGTGATGATAATGATTATAATCATGATGTGAGAAGAAAGATAGTAGTCCTTTTTATTCACCGAAAAAGAGGGAAACGAAAAATAGAAGTAGAAAAGATATACAATTAGATTTTTCTACGACCTGAGGGGTGATCTTCTATCGGTATAAATTGAAAATGGAGCGAGGGTTCAGGTCTTCGGAACCCCCCCCCCTCTAGATCCGCCAATGTGAGTGCTAGTTACTCGGTGACTTTATCGGGAGGGTGCTGTATCTTGGCAAAAGCCGGCATTGTCACTGAAATTCAAGGTGTTCTGTCCAGCGACAATGGCAGGGTAGTTATTGGTGATTTTTCCTGTTCAAGTGGTAAATTCAGAGTAACATGCATTTACACCCCTAAACTTTGTGAACGATAGGGATAAGTTTTTTTTTCTGAACGTTTACAGCATGTTAGGAATATCATTTTTGGGGTGATTGCAATTGCGTGTACTCACGGGAAGACCACCTAGGATCGGGAACGTCGAACAATAACAGTGTAGAGACACTTACTGGTATTCTAAAGGAGTCTAAAGGTCAGTTGCGTCCCGCTGCCAGAGTAACCCGAGTACGGTGCGCTACAAACACTTTCAGGGAAGAAGTTATGTGCGCTTAGATGGCATATACATCTCTCTTGAGCTTTCGTCGGCGCGCAAAAAATAAAGCACTCGAGCAGGTATCATTTAGTGATCATTGTCTTGTCTCGTTTTTTCTAGGGTTGAAGGGGGAGGTGCACAAAAAAATTAATTGGGAGTAGTGAGAATTAAACGCTAGTCTACTAAAGTACAACACGTTCAACAAAGCAGTGGAGCAGAAGTTCATTAGGTGAACAGATGAAATTAAAATTGGGTGGGGAGCAAAGTGGGAGATTTTCAAGAAAGACGTCACAATAACGGCCATTGAAAGAGCGGTCTGTTTAAACGAGCCGAAAGCGAGGAAGAGGACAATCTTGAACACAATCTCAGTCATATGTTGAAGCTAGAGTGCCAGATGCCAGGGTTGTTCGGCGGCGATATTGCAACAATCAAAGCAGGCTTGAAATGATCATAGCGCATGCAGAAAGGCTGTGGCCGTGGAGGCGCCCAGAAAACGCATCTTAGGAGATGAGATGAGTTAGGCGAAGGGCCACAATTTTGAACAAATAAGGCGTTTTTTTTCTGGAATAAGCCAGATGCACCTAACGCGAGTTTTTACCCGACCTTAATGCGACGCCGTGAAAGCTATTATATAATATATTTTACATGTCAGCTAGGAGAACTTTACGGCCACAAGTAATTAAAAATTGTCTTTAATATGAGCAATATTGGGGTGATAAGCTTGGATTTGGATAACATTGAATTGAAACACTCAAGTTGATGGGATATTCTTATAAAAACGTTATTTAACTTCTGTTTCAAGCAAGGAGCGATTGAGTTTTGATGGAAAAGGAATTTAGAATATGCAACAGTACTTCAAGAGCAGTGGAACTATACATGGAGAACAGTTGTGTTCTCCCCCATTTGCAACTCTTTTCGAAGTCTTCCCAAACATAATTTTCTTGGGAACGCCTGAAGGCACTCACGAAGTAAGCAAGCTCTTCATTGCTTTGCCATAAATTTCCAGAGCGCTTCACAACAAGGATGGGGATATCTTATTCTTCACCTTGAAGAATTAGTTCGTACTATCAGAGGGGGAATTTGTCAGGGCTTGCAAGCGACGGTTGTTTAGTTAGGTAGTAAATGGGAAATATATTAATGAAAAAAAAATATATTAGAGTTATTTCGTAGGGTAGGGTTGAACCAAATGAAATCATTGTTTCACACCTCTCAGTATATTCTAGTTCACTTCTTCTGCCCTTAATTTCTTTCGTTGACATCTTGCGGCGAAACAACTTTCGCCGATCTCCTAATACCCGTCAGAATTCATATTAAGCCACCTCCGAAATGCAAAAAAAGTACTTCTGGGAAAACTCACCAAGCCAAAAGCGAATGCCCCTTGGGAAAATGGGTTTAGATCATTTTTGTCTTTGAGAAAGCAGGATCTGGCTTATTTTCGATGTGTCGTTATCTCAACTATTTTCTTGCCACCTGGTCTTTATTGAGGGGTTGCTACGTTTTTCATGTCACTGCGTTTTATCCGACTCAGTTTCGATTTCTAGATCTGGGTCATTTCGAAAAAAAAAACAACGCCTCAAATACCCTGACAGGGTGTTGCTATGCTCGATGACGAGCCGATAAAAGAGAGTGCTTGCGGCTTTACACAGAATTGTTAAGCGCTCCCTGTCTCAGAGTAGATGCCATTGAGCGCGAGTTTAAACTGTCAACCAGTACTATAAATGGGAGTAGGCAAATGTTAAAAGAGCCCATTAGTTTCGAACAAGTGGAGACGGCTATTGGCGAATTAAAACACGTTTAAAGAGATAGTTCTGATGGTCTGGTTCTGGGCTTTTATAGGATTAACGCAACTATGGTTGCCCCTTTTTTGTTTCTTTTATCGAGGGAAGCTTTCAAAAACGGTGCATTGTGAAAAACGTTCACGCACACACCTGCCATTCTTATCCAAAATCTGCGGATGTTTTGAAAAGGCAGTCTTTAACAGGATATCGATTCATTGAGTTGGCCAATACACTCATCAAAATATTAATAACGATTATTGCAAAGAGAATTCAGAAAGTATTCGTAAGATGTCGGGCCATATCTGACGGGTGGCAATAAATACCACAGTATTGTAACAAACTTCCCGTAGCGCGAAGTGTCTTGCCGTGCTGTGACATGTTTTTTTCGTAAAGTAGCCATGCTACAGGTAGATATTAAGAAAAGCTTTCATCGTGCCCTTCATGTGATGCTTTTTTCAATTTGAAGGGCGTAAATGTGGGAGAGGTGTTTTAATAAGGGTGTTAGATTACGGTAAATGAAAGGTTTACGCCGCTGATAATTAACACAAGCGTCACTGAGCGCAATGCGGTAAACCCCGGTTAAAGGAAAACGGCGAGCGCGTGGCCGCGGCGCCCCGCCACGCGCCGACGCGGAGAGTGGCGAGAATTGCAGGCAGCTGGCACATAAGCATGGATAACTCCAGGCGGGAGAAGCCTCTCATCTTTTTCGGCGTTGCGCCATGCCGCTCAAGTCCTTGGAGGGCGAACTTACCCGAATATCATAAGCCTAGCGCTGCAGCGGAGTGCCGTAGCAGACTACACAGCGGCTTATCCCGCCAAATGCGCCCAGTGCGCATGTGCCAGCTCTGTGATTCTTGCCACTTCTATTCGGCGGCGATTTAGGGGAGCGCAGCGGCGACGCGCTCACCGTTTCTCTTTAACACTGGACCGCACGTACATTCCAAGTTCTGTCTTTACTAAAGCAAGGGTGCCGTGCTTCCCCGTTATGTTTTGTATTTTCTACCACCGTTTTGTTGAAACATTATAGACCGGTAGTAGTGAACGCGTTTTTCGTTGCATGCAAGCTAAGTAAGCTGCTCACGTATGCTGATGATGTGGCCATATTCTGCACAAACTATGAGTAGAGCCGTAACGATAACCAATGATTGCGTGAAGTCACCCGAAGCTCAGTCAAATGGCAGAAGGTGTGTCGGATTTTGTCACAGGAGTCGACACCGAATGCTTGGACTATTGGACCATTGGGCCACCACGATTGAGTGGCGTCCGAGGGCACCGGGGGACATATATCGGGACACCAATCTAGTGGTAGAACGAAACACAATGGCTGCGCGACAAAACCACGAACTGTGTGGCCACGTATTGGCCGTGTTCGCGAGGGCCACTGTATGCAACTTGGTATTTCGTCAGAAAACTTGGGTTCGTGATGCAAGCTATTCACGGCTCCAAAATTTGTATGAACAAGTTGCATCATATTTTTGCTGTTTTTCGTTGCAATTCAACATGGGAACGCACCAGTCGAAGTTTTGTTTGGAATGGTGAAGGTAGGAGGACTCGGGCTATCGGTATTTACGTAAATTTTTAGGTTCTTGAGGAATTTATGTGACCCTTTCTTGCGTAGTTTTTTTTCTAAATTTTCACATTTGAATGCTTTACCACAGTTCATCCTTTCTCCGTGCGATGAAGAATGTGCTACACTTATGGGATAGGACAAGAATACAAAAATATATGGAGGCCCGTCGTCTTACCTATTCCGCTGCGCTGACACGTGGCAATCAACGAGCACAGAGGCAGGTCTACCATCCGCGCTCTTTCAAAGCCCTCGTGCGAAGTGCGAACCGCATAATGTACAGTAACGGCGTTCATGTGGTTTCAATTTAGCGGCGAACGAAGCAGTGTACGGTGAGGAGGAGGGCGCTTCTTGGCGCTGACGCATGAAACAAGAGTGAGGGGCACGCAGGGAGAGAGGTGACGCCATATCCTCGCGTTCCGCTCTTCGCCCTTCGCCAGACGGTGCTCTTTCCTTATCCGTTACTGCTGCGTTTGGACATTTCATTATGTGGAAGGCGACCCCGCGAAACATAGGTAAGGGCTACCATGCAGTCTCTGGTTTCACTCTTGGAGGAATAAGAACTGTGAATTCAAGTGACGTCGCATGGATAATTATTGTAGGTGTCGTTTACAGTTCTACAGTCCAGCCATATTGAAAGCGTGGGTGGGAGCGAAATGTTTTTCAACGTGGCGCACGAAACACTTACAAATCGACAGGCCATGAGGAAACTAGCAAAATAAAAACCACATTTTACAATCTGTACCATACATACTGCCGATTTAGAGCGGCGCTTGAACTAAGTGAGCAAAGATAATTCCATTGCTTTTATAAGCGTTCTTTAATAATCATACTGCATTAAAAACTAAAAAAATATAAACTGTTTGTCGTACAATGGTGTTATCACTGCAACTCAGAAGGCTTGTTACCAAAATTTGTAGCTTTTGCTAAGCGTGTAGTTTAAAAATTTATTAGCAATAAATTAGTGCTCATGTTTAGAAACACAAAACGACAATATTGCGAGTAAATCATTATAAACCAACAATGATTTGGGGAAACTGGGACCTTTCTTAGAAAGTTAATGCAAAACTTTTGGTAGACGTTCTGCTGATTTGTTAAAATTTCTTTCGCGCTATGCCACCGCTAACGTCGCCACATGAAGTGATCTTATAGACTGCACCCTCCAAAGTTGGTTCAGACCTTATGCATCTCTCAAAGCTGATTTGCTGTTTAAATACGGTTAAACTTTGCTACTGGGCGCATCATCAGCTCACCAGTCGCGAGTACAGCCCAATGCATTGGCCGTTCCTCTCCATTACACACCGTCATTAGGCGAAGCGCTGTGTGTCTTTTGTCTGTGTGTCTTTCCTCCCACCTTTCGCACTGGCGTTTCCGTTTCTTGGCGGCAAATTTTTGCCTCCGGCTCGCGAGCTTCAGCCCATTCTGGGCGCGCGATCTTCGGATCAAGCTCCTCACATCGCACAACCAAAACGTTTTACTTCAAAGCAGTATACCTCTACCAGCCAAGGAACGGGTCGTGTCTGCGTCAGCAGAAAATTTGCAGGGCAAATAAAAGAAGTTACTAGAACAGCCAGAAATCGAAACTGGATCAGAATTGAGAAACGAAACAAGATCTTGTCATCTTCCCAACTATGCTACGCCTCTAGTAGGAGACGGATAGATAGACGGCGCACTCTATCTATATACGGCGCACTCAACGAATACAGGGACGGTGTAGTCAACCACTTGCGCCCATTGCGAGCCCACGTGTGAATTGCAAATTTCATAAGGTATGATAACGGTGTTCACGTGGTTTGGGTTAAGGGCGAACTGAAACGCGTCTATGGTTAAGGAGGCCGGGGGGAGGGCAGTGGGCACTTTTTGTCTGCGACGCATTAAGCAAGAGTCAGGTGGAGGTAATAAGAGAAATGATGCCTTAGCTGCGCTTGCCGACTCTCCTCCTCAGCCTTAGGCATGACGCACAATCTCGGATTTTCTTTCTGACGTGGCTGCTGCATTCGATCGTATCTGTTTCACTCTTTGTAGAGGCACGCGTGAATTCAGGTGACTTCGTATGGGTGATCATGGTGGATGCAGTTAACAGCTTTGCTGTCGAACCACATTCAAATGTTGATTGGGGCGCATTTTTTTGGAAGTGCTCTTTGATTACATCTATCTCACAAGCGTTGTGGCGGTGGATTTCTTGTGCGTCTGCTCCCGCGAACCTTATATATAAATGAAACGATTGCCTATATAACACTAGTTCAGAGAGAGTACTTGTGTTTGCCTTTTTCTATGGTCACTGTCGTATTCGCGCTCTAATTTTACTAAATACACCATTGTCATTGTAAGCTGGCTTCCACAATAACGAGGTGCCCAAAAAAGATATGACCATCTACGATAGAATAGGGTTACCGCCCTACTTTAAAGTGTTTGTCCACCACACCCCCCTGTTTCCCGATTCGTGTAACGCGGTGTCCATCTCCCCTCTTCTGCTTTTGTGCATGCATTAAAGGGGTTGCGAGTTGGGGCGTGCACGCACCAGGAAGATTTACGTACTACATCGATTGACATGCCATAATACTGGCAGTTGATTTCAGCTTGGACGTCATCACGACAATGGTACAACCCGACTCATGTCATCCGATGTTCCAGCCCTTTAGGCTGGTTGTTACACAGGCAGTAAAGATGACTACGCCGCTTGTGCGGCCGTATGTTTGTGTACTAAAGGAAACGCGTATACCTTCCGTGATTTATTCAGCTTATTATGGAAGTATGCGCGTTTGTTAATTGCTAACAAACGTGTTTCTTTCGTGTACTCCTTGAGCTGCCCACATCTTTGCCGGTCATCCTTCTTCACTAGGGTGGAAGGGCAGCAATATTTTAATTGCGTAGCATTCTTTGGCGTATACGCTCACACTGAGGGCAGCCGAGACGCCCTGTATTTGCTGTAGAATGGATAGCATGCTGGGGAAAATCATTTATTCGGCTTAAATGTACCTAATTGTGGGAACAAAATTTTGAGACACAAGGAACTAACAAAAAGAAAATATTCCAAATACAGAAATAATCTCATCATATAAAAATATGTATCTTTTACATCTTATCACAAAGCAAAAACTCTAATAAGAAAACCCGGAAAAGAGAGTTCGAAAGGCGAATAAGAAATAGCGTACACAGGCCCCGACTGTAACGTCCTGCGTTGCAACAAGTAACGCGTAGCAAGCGGAAGTAAAAGATTACTTTTATTTCATGGTGTAGATGACAGGATAATCGAACAGAATGTTCAAAAAAGAAAAAACACAAAAATATAAATCTGACGATTTTATAAATATCAACTTTGGAAATAAAAATATGTGTTTTATTTACACTGAAAAAAAAACAGCCCGATGAGTAGGACTAAACAAGTGACAAAGTAGGCCGCTGTGAACAACTGGAGATCGAATTATTTGAAGAAATTTATTACACAAAAAAAGAGAGGCCACAAGCATGCGTTCGTTCAAGGATAATGTAACCTCCAGGTATACCATGGAAGTAACATCGATACTAAAACAATTAAGCGGAAACAGTTAAGGCTGCTATCTAGGCAAGTCAGATTCAACAAGTTAGATAAGCATACTGTCCTTCTAAAACCAAAGCTCATGATATTATCACGCATTGTCCATCGCGAGTGCCCGTTAGCGAGTTTCAAACTTACTGAGAAAATATGATGCAAATCATAGAGACCTCCCATATTTCCCAATATCGAGCATGCCGATAGCGTTTCTAATTCCTACTTATTTTCATTTTAGAGCAGCAATCACTTGCTCACATTTTCTGCAATGTATTGTAAGATTGTTGCCCGTTTTTGTGCGTATATGTGCAAGCATGTTCTCTAAAGCCCTGCTTTACGCATCTACAAGTTCGGCCTACGCAAATTTGTCCGCATAAAAAGTGGGATTTCGCACACCACATTCTCCGCAGATTTCACATACCAGTTCTCGTGCTTTTTTACAAGTGTGGCTCTTGGATCCTCCTTTCCGTATTCCTTAGCGCACAACAACCCCAGTTTTTGAACGCTGAAAGAAACAACCCTCATTTGCCAAGTTTCAGCCCTCGTTCGAACGGAGCTGCGTTTGTCTCCGCCGTCACATAGCTTGTCTGCAAGGTAGTGCTGGTCCACCTTCATCAAAGGAAAAAGTGCTGGAAGAAACAAAAACCCCAGTTTCATCATCTGGGGGTTGAAGCTCTGATAGGAGGGGTGGAAGAGACTCTGGAACTCGGACCGAAAGATTACCCACAGCCGCACCTGGGAAATTGGAAATCGGTCTTCATGGTGTTATGCACAGGAGAAAAGGCCAAGAGCGAAGAAAAAGAATGTTGCATCTTGGAAGGAGTGAGCCTACTGCCAGGTTAGGGAGCACGTCGGAGTAGAAAGAAGCAAGCACGACGGTCCGAAAATCTTGAACCACGCCAATTCGGAGCTACTTCTCGCAGACATGCAAAGCGGCTTCATTCTAGCAGCACCCAAAAAGTACCATGGTGAGGCACATGAAGGCCCATCACGTGTTCGCTTAAATATTGCGAACGAAAACTTTTATTTTCGTCTTTTGTCAGGAGACTCTTAGAGGGGGGGTAGCATGAAAGAGCCAAACAGGGTTTGTTATTTGTGCTTGCTTTTACGGTTCTGTGATCTCTGAAGGAAAGCGCGTGTTCACTTCTTTCTGGGTGGAGTTGTGATAGGGAGAGCAGATCTAACGTGGCCCAGAATTCTTCTTGTCTCTTTTGATCAGACGTTTCGAGAACCACGAGCAAAGGTTGACACCTGCAATCACGCGGGGCATTGATTCTGCGGGAAGTTTTGTTGACATGTTCCCGGGGGGGGGCGATTCTTTTGAGTTGTTAGGAGCACAAGTTCCCTTTCTCCTCTCTCGTCTCTTGGCTCGATATATATATATATATATATATATATATATATATATATATATATATATATATATATATATATATATATATGTTGATATGTCCTTATTGCCAGAAGACGACAACAATGATGTGCGCGCGAGCGAGGCACTGTGTTTGTAGCAAGAGCGTGCCTTTTTTCAAGCGTCGAACGCTGGCCAGTGCTGTCTTCAACGCCCGAACTACTGCCAATATTCCTACCTCTTGAGCTGTAATAAAGTTCGTCGCCAGCCTCTCGATGCCACGGGGTTTTGTATTTACAAGCACAGAACACCTCATCACTAACTGTTGTTTACGATTTCGCTTGGGCACACAGCGCAAGAGATGCCGTCGAGTTCTGCTGTTCATCACTGTTACCGGACTCGCTGGATACTCCAGATGTTTTCTCCCAACCATCGACCTCAACGTCTCAAGCAGGGACCACCCGCACTGCGACCAGCCGAGGATAGGCGGCCTCCAGATCGCTATGGAGACTTTGCTGTTTTCTCTAAGGGAGGAAGACGCCAGAAGACGACAACCATGATGTGCGCGCGAGAGAGGCACTGGGTTCTGTAAAACGAGCGCGCCTCCCGCGTCGAACGCTGGCCAGTGCTGTCTCCAACGCCCGAACTACAGCCAATGTTCCTTACCTCTTGAGTTGTAATAAATCGTTGGCAGCCATCCACGCTGTGCGGACGCAACGTATATATATTCTCCCGGTAATATATATATAATATATATATATATAATTCGATAAACGGGTATCGATATATCGGGTTTGATATATATATATGTGTGTGTGTGTGTGTGTGTATAATATATATATATATATATATATATATACGATAATTTTGGTCTTATACGATCCCATAGGGGTGTGGTCTAGGCGCTCCACTATGGCGGCCTCAATGATGGGTGTAAACAATTTGGCACGTTAAATATACACCAGAGTGGGGACCGAACCCACGCCTTTCGATTACATGTCGAATGCCTTACCAATTTATCTGGGCGGCTGTGTTCTCCTTCACTTTCTGGGCTATTTATATTTACTAGAATTGTATCTTACGCTTGATGGTAGCCAGTGCCACTCTGACTACACGGGGAGACACTTCTTTTTGACTCGAACGTCTACAGCCTGTCATGAGCGGGTAACTGAAACTACCTAGGCTAGCCTTATTTTCTGTCTTATTTCAAGAGCCCCTCATTTCCCAAGATATACGCTCATGTGCATTTGACAAGTCGTGTGGTAGTTAGGAGGGTCCGCGAGATTTTGGCCCACACTTAAAGTCGTGGAGAAAATCCCGGCCATAGGCTATTCCTAACTTTAAACAATGATGTTTTGTAGGGCCCGTCCCTCTATTTAAAATATAAATTATTCCTGCGTGTACATTTTAATGTATCGCAATTGCTGCGATTGCTTCTAGAATGCTTGCGCGCATATGGTAAGGATTTCAAGGCATAAATGGAAAGTATGAAAGTAAGCCTTGCATGTCTGCACCAGCAACGATTCAGTAATATATTAGCCACAATAGATTTTTCAAGTGAAAAGGTAGAGCAACAGAAAGAAAGTCTCAACTGGTAATTTCACTTGCAATGGAACTTCGAGGAGAGGGAACGGGGTCAACATCCACGGGAAGGTAAGGCAGAGGGAATCTCAGAAGGGGCTAGGGACCCCGATCCCCCGTAGTCGGCGCCTTATCCTAAATGCTTTTTGAACAAATGAAAAACGAGTAGGTATGACCATTTAGGGTCATAGTCACAGAATGAGGCACGTAATAAAATACTTTTGGGCGTATCCTTTAATGTTCCTTCTGAGGACTAGCTCTAAACGTCCGTTTCTTAGTGCGCAGCATCAGAGCCGTGTCAAACGTTCTTGAGAAAGAAACTGCGGATTTTCTGAGTGGCTCATTGGTGGAGCTCAGGGACATGTTTCAGCTTCCATTTATATTGGGCATAAACACCTGCATGCAGTTATGTGCAAGAGACGTTGCAAAAGGACAGTCATATGTGTCCTGACGAGACACACGACCCGGGAGTATAAATCCGAAAGCAGTGGATGCCAACAAAGAAAAAAAAACAGTGGGAAACCTCTGCCCCAATACAGAAAAAGGGACACTGTGAATTTGTGATAACAACAGAAGGAAGCACACTATGTACCAAATACAAATAAGATGTTGATTACATGAGCAATGAAACTAATCACAAGTGTAAATATCGATTTCAACAATTGTGTGGTGTACAAGATAAACAGTTAACATTCGTGATGCACACCACAATAAATTGTTGTTTGCATACAATGTTAAACACGGATGCAAGTAAGATAGGACCGCGTGTATCATTACTCCATTCCCTATTACTTGGTCTTGGAATCTGTGAGTCAGGCCATCGACCGCTTCGGGATTACCATGCTCCAAACTGAATGTGCCTTCAGCTCAGACGCACTCCTGGAACGTTTAGCTTTCTCCATAGGTCCCACTCTCTTCTTGCTCACAACGACATGCTGTACAATCTGAAAAAGGCGGTGTGAATTAGCTCGCTGTCTGGTCCTGTGCTCAGTGACTTGCTACTGGTGGCCTTCGACTGGCTTTTGCAACCACCCGTTAAGAATTCAGCCATTGTAGAGGTCTTTCACTACGGAGATGGTTTTCTGGTGCTGTTCGAATTACATAGTGACCTTCAAGGCAAGAAACGGGGATTGTCAGGGGATTATGGACAGTATTGGCAACGTTCGATGTGACTAGTGAGATTCCAGAAGGCGGAGTGTTGACGTTTTTGACCTAGAAGAGACTTTCGGCGTATGTCCAAGAACGCAGAAAGGTATACTGCCATTCAACCCTGCCCACTCAAAAGTGGGAAAGATGGCGTCGCTGTTGCAGCTATACAGAACTCAGTAATAAGATCCCGATCTGACTTGATTTCGAGGACTCTAGACAGCGAAATCAACAGCCTCAGAGTGGCGCGATACCCTGCTCCTTTGTTGCGCAGTTCGGTCTAGAGTGTCTTGAAAGGTGTCATCTCTAACATGGGAACAAAACCGTCGCAAGTAGAAACATAGTATGGCCTCCTAAAACGTCATCCCCTCGTGCGATGGGTGTGTCGCGCATTTTGAAAAAGGCGTTCATAATCACAGGTGCGCCACAGTTTTTCAACGGCCAACAACCTTGTGTCTTTGTGCGCCAAGGTAAACAGCAACGAGGACCCGAGAGCCATATTTCAGAAAAAGCATGAGAACTATTATCTAAAATCTCCGGCGAGGGTGGTGTTCGAAATCCCACTTTTATGCGCACGCGTTTACGTAGGCCGGACTGGCGGATTCGTAACTGAGCATCTGAGGGATCATTCTCACACTATGCGCACAAGATCGAGAAGCAATATTGCTGTACCTTACAAGAAATGCAAGAAAAATGATTGCCGCCTAGGCTGAAAGAACCTGGTTTTTAAAACTACATCGGAACACTCGCTCCCGACAAACAGTGGAGGCATCAGTGAATAGAATTGGAGGTGAAGGATGCTTAATTGCATCGATAGCACTTTTAGAATTAGAGTTAGCATATCCACCAAGCTGAATCTATGCTGTACTAGATAGCAGCCTTTACGCTTTCCGTTTGATTGTTTTAGTATTAGTAGCATTAGTAGCATTAGTATTGTATATCTGGAGGGATATCTTAGCTTTGAACAGACACATGCTTGCGTCGGAAGTTTTTCTGTGTATTTAATGTCTTGTACAAATGTTTCTCCATTTGTTTGTCAGCACTCTAGTTTGTCACGTCTACCGTTCTTGTATTCGCGTTGTTTTTCAGTGTAACTTTTTTGTCCATGCACACTTTGTCAAAAAAGCAGATCCAGAGTTAAGCACATTGTATGATATGCGGAAAGCTGGATAAAGAAATGTGGCGCACAAATCCACTATGATGCCACATATGAAGACTCAATTAAGCCACAAGAAAATGAAAAGGAAACGTACAGTCGGCCAAATCTTTAACTACTGAGCGCGAGTGGCGATTTTTTAGTGTTGCGGCGCTCTTAGGAAAGGAACATCCATGCAGACGATGGGCCTTGTTGCAACTTGGTTCCCGAACTGTTTGCCACTCGACCTATTTGCACCTTGGCTTCCGTCATACGCCGCTGACGCATGAAGTGTTGTCGCTCCCAAACGCTAGTTAAAGATTTCGCCGACTGTACATGTCCCTGTGATCGTTCGCGAAAGGTGGCAGCCATCTCCAGGCGACCGCAGATCGTCCATGTGCTGGCGTACATAAAGAACCGCCAAGCCAACAGTCCATCCTCTTGGAAAGTTACTTTCCTCAATTACTAACACAAGGTTGTCCCTGTGCGTAGCGGATATATGAAACGAACCTATGCCAACTGCATTATCTTGGTGCTTTTTCGTAAAATAAAAATAAAATAACTAAAATAAAAACCTCAGACATGAACTGAAGAAGCACGAATAAAATAGATAAAATGCGCCAGCAGTGTAACGACTTAAATTGCAAAAATGCATATCACGAGGAAGCAAATCATTAAATATCTATAATGGTGAAAGGGGAGATCAGTGGTCGAAAGAAAAGTTGAATAAAGCAGAAAACACGAATTAAGCAATATAATAATTTCGCTAAACAAACTCCTGCAGTCGAAAATATGCCTTATACATCTCGTGCAAAACACGAGAACAAAAAAGAAAAGCCAGGAAGATATTTCTTGAGCAGCTAATAAATATATCGTGAAAACAAGCGAACCATGCACTATGCCTTGCATCTGCACGAAAATACTGCTGACGGTGTAAAGGCAGTTAAATAGTGGTTGCAATAGTGCACGTGTACATCATGGGTAAAGAGAAAAAGGAAAATTCTAAAACAACAAACCAATACAACGTAGTTGGCTACTGATAACGAAATGAGGGTGTAAAATTTGTGAGCCGTGGCTATTATCGCGTAAACCGTCATAGTTCCGGTCATACATTTCTCACGGCAGTCACCCTTGATGGCCAAACACGCCACCCGCAGATTCTAAGGGACACAAATTCCCCGTAAACTCGTTTCTGCTGCTGTTCTTGTGGCGTTACTACAGCGCATTTAGGAGAAAGCAGCGCAGCATGCCCTCACCTCCCCCCACCAATGTACTCGGTGACGACGCATTTGGAGCTCATATGGAAATCTAGTGCCATGACTTCGGAGTAGTAGCCCCAATTTATAAAATGTAAAACGTGACTGGCCACTCTTATAGGCACCCTTGAATGCGGCACGACAGTGGACAAAAGTAGTAGCCAGCTAAATCGCATGATAAATGAAAAGGAACAGATATTTTGGCTTTGCAGAAACCAAAAATTGGGACTGACGACTTCACTGACGGCATGGTGCACCCTTTCGAAAACGTTTTAGGTGTTTGTGTGTATGGGTGGAGTTGGTCAACTCGGTCGCTTCCTCGGGAGGGTGCTGTATGAGGGGGCGAAGAACTTTAAAGGCCTTGGGATGTGGGCGTCTGCTGTAGTCATGGCATAAATCACCGGAACACCCGTTTTCCAACGTGTCACTCGAGAATGTTTCATCTCTGTGGCATGAAGCGCGTACTAAAATAAGAAACGGGGGCACTCGTTTGTTGTTTCAGGTGTCGTACAGGATTAGGAGAGCGGCCGCCGGAAGTGGGGTTACGTGTGGGTTTTTCGGCACCAAATAAGCTTGGTAGTCCGGGCCGTGCCGTGAATAAACGAGAAGAGAAGCCAGTTCCAACATTAATACCGCCAAAGGTTACGTCAGCTGCAGCGTAGGTGTGGTATATGAAATAAAACTGTGCATGCTGGCCGCTCCTACATCGTCTAGAAAGGACGGTGCATCAATGATCGCCTAAGGGAGCACAGCGTACTGCTTAAACAGGGCCCGGGCCTGCAACTTTGCCGGTCACTGTCCAAAGTGTAACGGATGCATGCCTAGTCATACTAGTCACACACCAAAGTCATAACACCACTAGTCATATACCAAAAGAGCAAAGATTGCATGAGAAGTCCTTCGTTTTAATTAATGGGCAAGGAGATTAGGTAATCTCACTTCATAAACGCTAGTACTATTGCACCTATTTTTTGTATATGTTCTTTTCGAAAAACGTGTTTATAACCCCACTTCTCTTCCATAAAACTTTAGTTGGCAGTGAGCGCTGGCGTGTCTGTAGTCTCCTCTTTCGTTCTTTCTTTAGCGCTGTTTTCTCTTTAAACACCGGTTTCCAAACGCCTCGGTCTAGAACGCTTCGTGCTTCAAAACACGACAGCTTTGCAGCGCATCTGTATACCTCTACCCTCGAAGGTTTCATTTCCGTGGCAAAATTACGCCCACTCTGTTTCTGATGTAATTGCTTCAATCCGGTACAAACGCGAGAGAGGGCGCTACCGCCTAAAAAACGCGCCATAGCTGCTTTCACCAGCGCTTCACCGGCGCCCAATAAGCCGCATGACGTTGTGGCAAGAGAAGGACTTGCAATGCTTGAAATACCTTATACAATTCATACTTCACCCTGCCCAGGATCACGTTATTAGAAATGGCCCGGTATTTGCTTTGTAAAATTAACTCCCATAAATATTGAAATTCAAAGTGTCATGCCCGGCGACAAGAGCATGCTTATGTGTGGATTTGTCGTTTTCAAGTAGTAAATCTGGAGCACTATGCATTTGCGCCCCTAATATTCTAAACGACAGGACTAAGTATTTTGAAAGTATTTCTAACCCTCTAAAGTGTGATAGGAAATGTCATTTTTCAGGCAATTTTAATTTCACTTAGCACGGGAAAGACCACGTAGGGATCAAGGACGTGGGACGATAAGAGGGTAAAAACAGTTCCTGGTATGTAAACTAGCCTGAAATTTTTCAGACGTGGCCCACTCCTCGGTAACAGGTGCCACAGTGTGATACACGCATATCAGGGGAGCTGTCCTGCGCCAAATTGATCGGATATACGGTGGCCTAGAGCTTTCGTCGTCGTCATGCGAAATTACGTACCCGACCAGGTATCATTTGGTGATCAGTGCCTTGTCTTATTTTCTCTAGGGGGGAGGGGTGCAAAAAAATTTAAATGGATGTACGTCTCCTTAGAGCTTTGGTCAGCGTGCCATCATTACTCAATCGACAGGTATCATGTAGTGATCACTTTCTTGTGCAGTTTTTTTCTGTTGTGGTAGGGGTGGAAGTATTGCAAAACTTTAATTGGGAGGTATTGAAATTAATCCCTAGGCTACTAAAGGACGATATTTTGAACGAAGTAGTGGAGAAGGTCTTTGTTATGCGTAGAGATGAAGTTGAAATTTGCTGGGGAGGAAAGTGGGAGCTTTTCTAGCAAGAAATCGGAATGGCGGCAATTGAAACTGCGTTCTGCACTAATAGAGTAAAATGGGAGGTAGAAGACACCCTTCGGGACAAGCTCAGTCATATGTTGAAACTATAGTGCAAGATGCCGGAATTGTTCGGCGAAGAAATCGCACCCATCAAAACTAGTCTTGAGGCGATTCACCAGGAACAACAGAAGGGGGCACCAATCAGACCGTGTGCGGAAAGGCTGAGGGCAGATGAGGCGCCCACAAAAGGCGCCGTAGGATTTCAAGATCCGTTATGTGAAAGCCAGCGAAATTGAACAACTAATCTGTCACGGTGTAGCTACTCGCGAGGATGAACGGATAAAACGAGAGTTCTTGCTGTTTTACACAGAATTATCCAGCCCTTCATGCCTCAGATGCTTCTGAGGGAGAGTTTCGCTGTTACCGCTGTTCGGTGACGAGACTGAGCCAATACTGAAAGAACACCTTAGTTTAAAAGAGTGGAAACGGTAATTGATAAACTAAAACGAAGGAAAGAGCTGGTTCGTCATGGTCTGGGTTCCGAGTTGTTTAGGCTGTACAAACATATGCTTGCCCCTTTCTTGTTTCTTGCATTCCAGGAAGCTTTCAAAAACGATGCATTGCAAACCCTTTCACCCGCACGTCCACCATCACTGTACCAGGCTCGGAGGAAACTTTGAAGAGGAAGTCGGTGACAAGATATTGACCCTTTACGCTGGCCACAACAACCTTCTAGAAATAATGAAGAATATTGCCAAGCGACTTCATAGCGTAATCACTAAGGTCGTCGGGCCACACCGGACGTGTGGCATTAAAGGTCTAAGTATTGTAACAAAGGTACACGTAGCGCCAACTATTTGCAGTGCTGTGACATGTTTTTTCGCAGGTAGCCATGCTGCAAGTAGGTTTTGAGAAAGCCTTTGATCGTGCTTTTCATGGGATAATTTTTTCAGTTTTGATGTGTAAACGTTGGCGATGTTATTTTAATGGGCGTTAAGCTAGCGTACCACGAGTGGTTGATGCAGCTCATAATTAACGAAATTGACACAGAGTGCATTCGACTGCTCTTATCAGTCAGGCAAGGGTGCCGTGCTTCCCGTGATGTTTTGTATTTTTCTGAACCCTTTTGCTTGAAAATTATAAGCGATAGTTACGTATGAGGTTTTGTGCTGCATACAAGTGAAGTCAAGCTGCTCCCGGTTGCTTATGATGTGGCCATATTCCGCACAAAGTATGAGTAGTTCTGCCAAGAAAAGCAAATAATTCCGTGATGTCACGCGAAGCTCAGTCAATTGGAAGATGTCTGCCAGATTTTGGCACGGAAGCCGGGAATCGATGCCGACTGTTTTTGAGCGCCTAAATGAACCACCACTCCTGAGTGGTATCTGGGGCACCGATGGAGAGTTATCGAGACAGCAGTCTAGTGGCAGGTCAAAACACAAAGGCTGCGCAACAAAGCCACAACGTCGGCTCACCACGCATTGTCCGTCTTCGCAAGGGCACTGTACGCAACTTGGGTTTTCCTGGCGAAAGTGGGGTTCGCGAGGCAAGTTTTTCCCTGCTCCCGTATTCATATGAACAAGTGGCATGCATTTTTCCTGTTTTTGTTTGGAATTCAACATGTGAACGCACGAGTCTAAGTTGTCTTTTTCGAAAACTGATTGTAGGAGGGTTCGGGCTTTCGCACGCATACGTAAAGTTTGGTTCTTGAGGGATTCAATCGACCCTTTCTTACGTAGTCTTTTTTTTCAAGTTGCTTTTTTCCAAAGAAATTACAGCAGTTTATCTCCGTGCCATGATGAATTTTCCCACAATTTAAGGAATCTGAGAGAATTAGTTGGCACAGTTAGATTCTCTTCCACACAATACGAGCTACCCAAAATTGCATGGTCATCTAAAGGTGGATATGGTTACAGCCCTTTTTACAGTCCTGTTCACTGCCGCCGCCTCTTACTCGATTCGTGTAACAGGGGTGTCGAGCTCCCCTCTGCCGTTTTTATGAGTACTTTAAAGGGGTTGGGAGTGGGGCGTGCACATACGGGAGGTTTAAACGCACCGCACCGTTGACATACCCGTTATATACTGCTGGGAGATTACAATGTGGACATCCTCACGGCATAGTACAACCCGACTGCGGTCACTCGTAGTCCTGCGGTTAGGTTGTTTTGTACACAGGCAGTAAGACGGCATACGAACGCACGGGAGCCTTGATGTTTGGGCACTTGAAGTATAAACCTTATGCCTTCGTGATTCATTCAGCTAATTATGAAAGTATGCTCAAAGCAAATTACAAACAAACGTGTTTAGTTCTTGTACTCCGTGAACGGGCGCCCTGTTTGCACTGGTAATCATTTCTTCACACAGGGTGGAAGGGAGATTATATT
This sequence comes from Haemaphysalis longicornis, assembly GCA_013339765.2. NCBI lineage: Eukaryota > Metazoa > Arthropoda > Arachnida > Ixodida > Ixodidae > Haemaphysalis > Haemaphysalis longicornis. Next base: position 25,875,363 of record CM023452.1, read on the forward strand.
ATAATTGTGTCGCACTTACCGGCCGGTAGTACATCACACTGAGGGACCGCAGAGTGTCCTGTATTCTTTCAACAAAAATACATTGCATGCTGGAGTAAATAAATTTATTCATTATAAAATAGCGGCAAATGGTACAGTCTCGGTGCAACAAAATTTGAAAAATCAGGAAATAGCAAAAAGAAAAAAAAATGGTAACAAAAAAATGATATCATGTTATCAAAAATATGAATACTATCATTTCACCACCCCCATCCCACAAAAAAACTAAAATACTAACTCCGGGCAAAACAAACTTGACAATGCGAATAAGAAATAGCGTACACAGGCCATGTCCTGCATTAGCAGAAGAAATGCATTGCAGGCGGAAGTAAAAGATTAATTTCATGAATGCTGTAGATGACGGGGTAGTCGAATGGACTGGTCAAAAAAGCAAAACCACAGAAGTAGAAATCTAACAATTGCACAAAACCGAACTTTGGAATTAAAAGTATGCGTTTATCTAACACTGAAAAACAGCGCAATGAGGACGAGGACGGAGGAGTGACTAATTAGCGCACTAGATTTGATACTAAACATAATAAAGCTGAAAGCCTAAAGGCTGCTATCTAGTACAGCTCCGATTTAAATGTCTCGATAAGCCAACTCTCGTTCTAAAACCACAGTGTATAGTGTTCTCACGCATTGTTCATCCGAAACGCCAATTATAGAGTTTCATACTTACTAAGAAAATTATCATGCAATTCACAGAGGCCTCCCAGATTTCCCATGATCGAGCGTTCCCGATACCGTTTCTGAGTCTTCCACTCCTTCATGCTCTCTGTTCTCTAAGGCGCTGATTTACGCATCTACAAGTCCGGCCTACGCAAACGCGTCCGCATGAAAGTCGGATAATCGTACACCACATTCTCCACACATTTCAAATACTAGTTGTCATGCTTTTTCTTACGCATGGCTATCGGAGCCGTGGTCAAGCTTTGGTGGTTGGGCTCCCTGTCTGTTTACCAGGAAGCGAGCTCCGGGACCTCTGTCGGCATCAGGATAAACAGAGCAAAGGAAGTACCCACGTTTGCTGCTTTTTTTCAATGCTGCATGGTTCTTTCAAATTTTTCTAAACCCACTGATCGGCCCCCAAAAGGTGCCGCACCGAAGCGAACTTTCCCCAATTGCCCGCCCTATCGTTCCAAATACCTGACAACTTCCCCGGTGCTTGATGCATTGCATCCCCAGACAATACAAAGTCAGTGACATCTACATCCGTTTTCATAATAGCTAAGTGAATTGAATATGTGTAGGAAAGCACAACAAAGCCAAGAAACTGACCTCTGGAATATCCTTGTAGAAGTTAACAACCCCGCACAATCAAATAGCCCTTGAACAAACCCTCATTGGCGACCTGAAAATCAAGTCACTCCCACCGAACGCTAAATACATCCAAGGTGTCATATCCGATCGGATCTCCGCAAAAAACTGACTCTGTCATCCTAGACGGCCTGCGCGTCCCGGGCGTCACTGCAGTACAGAGTATTACTATGCGTCGGGAAAATCAGGAAATCAAATCAACATGTTGTCCTTCCCTTTGACTGCAGTACCTTACTGAATTTGTGAATGCAGGCTTTCTTCGATGTACCGTCTGACATATGTCCCCAACGCGCGTCGGCGTAGTAGTGCTAACGTTAAGGGCACAGTACAACAACTGTCGTGGGCGTTTAACGTGTGCAGAGTGCTGATGGCACGACCAACCCAAAGAGAATTGCAAGAGCACTTTGATTGAATGGTCCGAACTGCATGTGGCCCGCACACAGCGGGCCACTGCAAGGACGTCTGAAACCTTCCAAACTTGAGAAGCAAATAATCAATCCAAATTCGATGAAAACATCTCTTACCTAGAAGCGAGTAAAATGCTCAGCGCCTTTGCTTCTCCGAAGTATGCCGACGCAGCTCTTCGGGGGGCAGAGCAGGCGTCTTGACACTGCGGCCACCCAGTACTGGAAAGCAGACTTGGTGCGGCCACAGCCCCCCAAAGGTGCTGCCTAAGGCAGCCCGACCAGCTTACACAACACCTATGGTACCTGCAAACGTTGCGTCGGCCACGAACGCCAACAGTGACGGCTCTGCCGTCGGTCCTTCTTCCGGCTACCAGACTTTAGGTGGCCATGGATGTAGATTGCGGGCCGGTCCTTCGACCACCTTTGCGTCCACACTGAACAAACGTTGGTGGGAGGGATTCCTTCCTCCACTTCGAACATATTCCGTGTCGGAGGGCCGCAAGGACTCTGTCTCGTCGCTGTCCCAGCACTCAGACGATGGCATGGACATGACAGCGTCACTGCCGGCGCCATAGGCGGCGAAAGAACAGCGCTCCTTGGCGGGGCAGGGAAAAAAGCCAGCAGCCCCCCGTGTCACTGGCCCATATCATACCTGAGTATGGTTGTTGATACATCCATCCCCAGTATTGACCAGCCAAAACCTTCTTTGGGCGCTGAAAAAAACGACCCCCACTCGCCAAGTTCCAGCCGACGTCCGAACGGAACTGCGTTGGTCTCTGCCGTCAAAGAGCTTGTCTGAAAGGTACTTGCTGGCCCGTCTTCCAAGGGAAAATGCGCTGCCAGAAACAAAACCCGGAGATTAATCTACTGGGGATGGACGGTATGCTAGGACGAGTGTAAGAGACCCTAGAACTCGAACAGAAAGATTGCCTACAGCCGCATTTGGGAAAGCAGGAATCGGTCTTTTTGTTGTGAAGCACAGAAGAAAAGGCCATGGGCGAAGAAAAAGAACTTTGCATCTTTCAAGGAGTCAGAATAATGCCATCGTAGGGCACACGTCCGTGGAGAAATAAGAAAAGGCGACGGGGTGATAAGCTTGAAGTACTCCTATTTGAAGCTACTTCTCGCACAAGCAAGGCGGCTTCAATGTACCAACAACCAAAAATTATGAAGCGAAGGCCGATCAACCGATTGCGAAAAGGTTCACCTTATTTCAGGAGAGAAGCCTGAAAGAGCCGCGAATAATGCTACCCAGTTCGGTGAGACTCACCTGTTGATAAGCTTCGCTGGTTGAATGAAAAAGAGCAAAGGTTGACAGATTTTTATTTTTCATGAGGGAGGGCCCCCTTTCACTCTCTATCTCTTTCTCTCTCCCTCTCTCTTTCTATACTTATATATATATATATATATATATATATATACATTTATATATATATATATTATATGGTATGTCGAGATTTTGGCTCGAGTTCACGATCCCCACGTGGAACGAAGCCCACGATAACGTCAAGCTTTCACGCGTTTGGCTTCTAGAACATAATTTGGCTTCTAGAACATAAAATCTGAATGATTCTGCTTTTTAGTGCCAGGCATTCCGTCCATTGCAAACTATGTGATAACAGCAGATCAGAGTTAAGTACGTTGCGTGGGAAATGCGGCAAGCTTGACAAGGAAGGTTAGGAACAAATTAATATGTTCGCATATATGAAGACTGGTTGAGGCCACAGGACAACCAAACTAAACACACAGTCGGCCAAATCTTAACTAGTATGTGCTAGCCGCTATTTTCAGTCTTATGACGCTCTTAGGAAGGAACAGCGTAGCAGACGACGGGCCTGTTTGCAACTTGGTTGCCGACGTCTTTGCCACTCGACCTTTTTGCATCTTGCTTCTGTCATACGCCGCTGATGCATAGAACGTCGTCGCTCCCGAACGCTGGTTAAAGGTATGCCCGACTGTATATGGCCCTCTGATCTTTAGCGAAAGGTGCCTACTTTCTCCAGATTACCTGAGATCATGTCTGTGCGGGCGGACGTAAAGACAGGCACGAAGCCACCAGTCGATCCTCTTGCAAAGTTACTTTACCCATTGACTTTCACTAGGTTGTCCGCGTGCAGAGCAGATGTGTGAAACGAAGATTCTTTCATCTCCTTCAAAAAAGAAAAACTAAAATAAAAGCCTGGAAATAAATTTTGAAAATAGGAACAAAATAGATTAAATTGCTACCAACAGTGTAACGCCTTCAACTGCAGATACAATGAATATCGTCAGGAAGTAAAACAATAATTATTTATAGTAGCCTAAGAGGTTACCATTGATCAAAGGGAATATTGAAAAAAGCATAAAAAAGGATAACTGCCATAATAATAACTTCACAAAATAAAATCATTGCAATTAAAAATATGCCTTATATATCTCGAAAACACGAGCACAAAATAGGAAACTCATAAAAGTAATTCTGGAGTTCGCAAACAAAAATATTATAAAAACAAGCCAACCATGAACTATACCTTGAATCTTCTCGAAATAATGTTGACTTGCTAAACGCATTAAATAATGGCTGCAATATGTATTTGTAATTATGGTTAAAAAGAAAAAAAAGGAAATCTTAAAACATTTTATTTTGAAAACGTTTTTCGCTACTTATAACGAAATGAGGGGCTACTGATAACTGAATGGCTACTATGGCTACTAGTCACGAAACTAGCCTGACATTTCTTAACCTTGCCCACTACCACAGTAAAACATGTACGGTGTGCTAATGCACTTTCAGGAATGCAGGCATGCGCGCTTAGTTCGTATATACGTCTCCGCAGAGCTTTTGTCGTAGTGTAAAAATTACGCACTCGACAAGGTATCATTTGGTGATCACTGTCTTGACTAGTTTTTTTCTATGGGGGAAGGGGTGCAAGGGGACAAAAACTTTAATTGGGAGTTGTGAACATTAAACGCTAGGCTACTAAACGGTCACCACTTTCAAGAAAGCAGTGAGGAGATCTTTGTTAGGTGCACAGATGAAATTGAAATTCGGTGGGGAGCAAAGTGGTAGCTTGGCAAGCAAGATATCATATTGACAGCCACCGAAATAGCGTTTGTGCCTTATTAGAGCAAAAAGGGAGGAAGAAGACATCCTTCGACACAAGTCTCAGTCGGAATTGTTCGTCGATGACATCGCAAACATCAAAAGCAGGGTGGAAGCGATATATCCGGATCAATACAACGGGACAACAATCAGAGCCCGCGCAGAAAGGCTGCTGGTAGGGTAGGCAGCAACATTAAACACACCTTGTGACTTAGAGATGCGTGATGTGAAAGCCAGTAAAATTGAACAAATATTCTGGAAGGGGCGTTGGTATGCGCGAGGATGAGCAGAGAAAACGAGAGTTCGTGCTGTTTTACACTGAGTTAATTGTTCTGCTCTCCATGCCTCAAAGTAGATCTTCTTGAGCGCGAAGTTGCTTTTGCTGTTACAATGGTTAGATGACGAGACTAGGCAAATGCTGGAAGAACCTATTTAGTTTAAAATATTTGAAAACAGCATTTCACGAATTAAAACGGGGTAAAGCTATGGTCCTATGGTCTGGGTTCGGACTGGTATAGGATGTACAATACTATGATTGCCGCTATTTTGTTTCTTGAATATGAGGAATCTTACAAAAACGGTGGCACTGCCAAAAACTTAGCACGCACGCCCACCATTATTAAACAGTTTCTGGGAATGCTTTGAAGAGAGACAGCCGGTGACAGAATATCGTTTCATTACGTTCGCCACCACAAACATCAAAAATATTTATAAAGGCTATAGGCCAGGCGACTTCAACCAGACGTTGTGGCAATAATTGTCTAAGTATTGTACCAAAGATTTCACGTCGCGCCAAATATCTTGCAGTGCTGTGACATGCTTTTTCGGAAGTACCCGTGCTACAGGTAGAATGTGAGATATCCTTTTAGGTGTTTGTCATGAATAATTTGCTCAGTTCTGAAGCCTATTAAACGTGGGAGATGTTATTTATGGGCGTTCAGCTGGCGTAGTCATGAAGGTTGAATGCAGCTCATAATGACAAACGTGGCCGCAATGTGCATAATAGTTGCGGTCTTCAATAAGGCCAGGGTGCCCTGTTTCCCTGTTGTTTTTTATTTTTCTAGAACCCTTTTGCTCCAAAAAATATAAACGATAGTTATGTACGAGGTTTTGTGCTGCATGGAAGCGAAGTCAAGCTGCTCACGGTTGCTGATTATGTGGCCCTCATTGTGCACGAAGTGTGAGTAGAGCTGTTAGCGATAATCAAATAATAGCGTGATGTCACCGAATCTCATTCAATTTCAGAAGTGTGCCAGGTTTTGGCACGGACACTGGGAATCGATAACGACTGTTTTTGAGCGCCTTAATTGGACCACCCACCCCTGAGTGGTATCTGGGGGCACTGCTGGACAGTTATATCGGGACAGAAATCTAGTGGCAGGGACAAAACACACGGGCTGCGCGGTAAAACCGCAAAGTCGGGTCGCCGCGCATTGTCTGTCTTCGCAAGGGCAACAAGGCAACTTGGTATTTCCTGCTGAAAAGTGGGGGATCGTGAGGCAAGTTTATCACGGCTCCTGTATTGATATGAATACGTCGGATCGTATTTTTTCCTGTTTTTGTTTGGGAATTCCACGTGGGAACACACGAGTCAAAATTTCTTTTTCTAGAGTTATTGTAGTAGGGCTCGGGATTTCACAGCACATACGTAAGATTTGCGTTCTTGAGGGGTTCAAGCGACCCTTTCTTGCTTCGTTTTTTTATTCAAGTTGCCTTTATCGAATGCGTTATTACAGTTCATCGTTCTCCGTGCAAAGCGGATTGGCCGGCAATTATAGGAAATCTGAGAGAATTCGTTGGCAGAGTCATATACGTTTGTGTGCGGTTTTGTTACTACGAAGCGGTATACCTCTATGCGTAAAAGGGTTCTGTGGCGACCGTCGGCTTCAAGAGCAAACTTCCGCGGACAAACAAGAGAAATTATCGGCACCGCTAGGAATCGAACGTAGTGCCGAATACAGTAACGGGCAACAGCCGGTCATCGCTCAGCTACACCCATTCAGCTGCACTCGCACGACGAGACAGGGAGACAGACGGTGCACTCAACGAGTACAGCGGCAGGTCTACCGCTGTGCTTCTTGAAAGCCCTCGTGTTTATTGAAAATCGCATTATCTATGATAACGGCGTCTTCGTGATTTGGATTAGCGGCGAACTGAACATGCGCCTGTAAAAGGGGCGGCGGTGACGCAATAAAACAGAAGTAAGGGCATGCAGTGAGAGAGGTGACGCCATAACCTTGCATGCCGCCCGCATCTTCCACCCTTCGGCAGGACGCTCCTCCGTGTTTTCTTTTCTGCCAGCTGCTGCAGCGTTCAGGTCAGCACGTATGAGGACGCTTTCCGCCGCGAACACAGTTAACAGGTGCCAGAGTCTCTGCGTCACACTTTGCAGAGCAACGTCTGTGAATTCAAGTGACGTCGAGTAGGTAATGGTTGTGGGTGTAGTTTACTGCTTCGTAACCCAGCCACAGCCACATTCACGGGTGTTAGAGATATTATTTTCAATATGAGTGCGCACAACAATGTATAATTGAATAGAACATCAAGCTCGTCATTTTAGTATCAGCATTTCATTCGGGCTCTTAAAAGATTACTTGTAGGTTATTGCTTGGTTCTATAACGCCTTCTTGTACGTAAGTGCAAATAACAAAAAACGCAGAATATAAACTTTGCACAATTTTGCAGATACTGCAACTATTGAAAACTTGCAAAAATTTGCTAAATGAGTACCCTTTTTTTAAATTTTGCGTTGACATTAAATTGTGATTCTTAGTTTCATGCTAATATAAGAAAATAACTGCGCATTTTTACAGAATGACCCACTTGTATTTTGCTGGAACTTTGGGACTTTCTAAGAGCGTCAAGGCGTAGCCTTTGTCAGGCACTCTGCTTTTCCTGCAGGTTAAAATTGCACTCTCAGCGGCCGCAAGCATCACCACATGACGACCAGCATATGACAGCACCCTTTGAATCTTTCCCAAGCCATACGCAATACGAATGGTCGTGCAGCTGATTTGCTGCTATAAAACCCGTTAAACTCTGCTGCTGAGCCTATCATCACACTGCCATGGTCGTTCCTCGCCATTTCCAGACGAGCGGTGTGTCGCCCTGTTCCGCGTCGTTGTTCTTGCCACCATCCGCATTGAAGTTTCCGTTTTCCTGGAGGGGAAATTTTGGCCTCACGCTCCCCGACTTAAGCCCGTTACTGGGCGCCGATCTCGGCTCGATCTCTGCACCCCGCACAAGTCACCTTTTTACTATAAAGCAGTATACCTCTACCATACCTTACCAACCAAGGCCCTGCGATACATATGTGGTGCAGGCTGGGAACCTCTTTCCCTCTCACAGTCACCTCACCGTGACAATTATAGGAAGTAATTCTCACGGGGGCCGCGAGATTAGACACACAAAATTCATAATGAATGACAAGTGGCCTAAGAATTCTGCTCATTACAAGACAATTCTTTAAATTTCTGTATATTATTTATTACGTATTTCTATTTACAAATTCCTTTTATTTATTAGACAAGCCCATCGTGCCCATTTGCAGTTTTTCTTTTTTATATGATACGTGCTCTCCTACAAATTTGTCTGAGTGACCTAATTTGTTCACGTATTATGAATGCGTATCACTGTGTGCCTGCGTTTGTTATAAAGTGGTTTGTCAGAGCCGCCCACATCCCATTCGTGTCGACTGCAGACAAAGTTCCGCTCGAAGGTGCCGAGCTAATTGCTTTCTCGGGTTTTGGATTATATGTTTTGACCTCTTGCCTAATTCTTCTACCGCTGATGTTCTCTACTCCACAACAAATCGAATTAGGCTATTCATGCACGTCAATAAAACCATTGCGCGTTGATTTTGCTCAAAGTGCTTGCAGGACATTCGATAAGTGATTGCATTCTGCAAACACAATAAACTCTCGATAATTCAAACTCGAAGAGACCTCAACTAAGGATTTTGTTTGAATTATCAGAAGTTGAATCATCGCGAGTGTACTGTATATTGTTTCAGGGTTACTCCTTTATTATCACTTCGTGACTGGCAACCGTCCCTGTGCCTGACAGATATGACCGAATAACTGGATTACTAAGCGTTCTGATAGAATATTATAATTATTCTGTACAACAGAATACAATCCCGTCTTTCGTCGAAGCAATTCTGCTTGGCTTGCTGCGACAACACTGCTCTCCATGGTGGAAGCATGCGCTATATCCCACAGCGCATAACTTGTCGCTTACTTTCCACATGCGCATAACATCACTTTCAGCGACTAATACGCATACTGCTTCAGCAAAGTCGACACACTGGCCTTAGAGGGAAACTACATGTAGGTGAACATTTATGAAGGTCTAGCAAAAAAGCGGACTGAATTATTGGACACTGTGATGGTTCCTTAGAAACACTTTTCAACTGCGTGCTCCGTGCAAAAATGCTTTGGCTGTGTCCTTCGGCTTTGCTATTTCACAGATGAAACAAATTATAATCACGCCGTTAGATTTTATATGTCACAAACGCGGGCTCGGGTGTGATATGTGCAGAAATACAGGTTATTGCGAAATAATTCGGGGCATTGTGGTGCAGCTTCTCTTTATTGTGAATTATTAACCAATTAGGTTGGGTTAAACAGTCCTTTTTCCGCCAATGATGTGCATTTTAACTATTATAGCGCCTTTATTTCACGAATTGTGTATTTTTAAACCGATGCGACCCGTATTGCGTGGCTGGCACTGCTTTAGAATGTGGGAATTCTATGCGAACGCAGGACAGAGAGAGAGAGAGAGAGGGGGGGGAGAGAGAGAGAGGAATTAAAACTTTATTACGAGCATCGTAATGTGGGGTGGAGTCCTGCGTCCAGCGTCACACGGTATGCCCGCTTTCACAAATTTGACCTCGTTTTGTTTTCTTCTTTTCCACTTTGTTTTTTTTATTTCGCAAGGAAAGTATGTAACGTGTACATTTCCTAGTGCGTAATTTCGCTTTTTTATTTATTATTTTCGTATTTTTGTTATATTTCGTTTGTTTTAATTCTGGTAGTTGAATTACCTCTACTTACGCTTTTAAACTAGTTAGAAATGTGTTAACCGCGTAATTAATGCGCTCGTGTGCAATGCAAAATGTTACACTGTTTCGGGGCTGCGGGGTACCACGCAAAAAATAATACGCATTAACTCGTTTCTTTGTAGCGTGACTGCTCTATACAGCTGAGAAAAAGTAAGTACCATGATTTAGAGGTGTGGCCATGAACGAAATACCAACAGAATATCCAAAGCCATCCTACTACACTTTCTTGTTGCCGGGTGAAGTAGTATTCCTTCTTTTAAAAAAACTTATTCCGAGGACATTACAGGGGAATTCGACAACGTGAACAGAGAACTCCTGGGGGGGGGGGTGAGGAGGTGTAGGCGGGGGTGCTAAAAGTCCAGGGCTTAGTTGAAGTGTTATTACTGTTTCTTATAGCACTCTATAAAGATCATATAGTGCACCTGACATGGAAAGGGTGGAAATGAGCACAGCAGGTGAACACCCATCGAGGACTGAAACACGGATTCCCTTTGAGCCCAATACTGTTTCTGATTTACTTGGTGGGGTTAAAAAAGGTACTGGAAGAAAGCCAATTAGGATTCAACTAAGTGGATATGTGGGAAGGCGCTATTATTTTGAACCCGCTGGTCAGACGTAGAAAGTCCCTTAGGAATGCTAACAGGTGAGCCTCCTTGAGGCAGTTACAATGGAATCATGGGGGAAAAAGGAAAACTTTAAAACAATAAAACAATACAAAGGATTGGGCTACTGATAAAAAATATGGGTATAAATATTTGTAGGAAAGGTTGATTATCACGGCTGCCCTGAGAGTTACAGTCAGAAATTTCTGACGGCAGTCGCCTCTGGTTAGTTAAACACGCCACGCGGAGATTCTCGGGGGCAAATATACCCCGAAAACTGGTTTGTGGGGCTGTTCTTGTGGCGCTACTACACCGCATTTTGGAAAATGTAGTGCACATGCCCTCACCCGACCGAGGTACTCGGTGACGACGAAATGAACAATGTAATCTCAGTTGAAAATATAGCCCATTGCCTTCAGAATAGCACCCAAATACAAAATGGTACAACTTCAATGGTCACATATATAGGCACCTTGAATGTATCCGCCCTGGGAAGTTGGCGAAAGTAGTACCGGCTAAATAGCCTCATAAATTAAAAGTAGTAGATATTTTTGCAGGGCCGAAGAGAAAAATTGCGGTTAAGGAAGGTGGTGATGGCATGCTGTGTCCGTTCGCTAAACTTTTCAATGTGTGGGTTCATGGTCGGATCCAGGTTTTTTCTGAGGGGGGGGATTGGTCAGCTTCTATGAGTGATGATTATGATTATATTGATGATGTTGAGGAACAGAAGGATAGTAGCCCTTTTCATTCACCGAAAAATTGAGCAATATAAAAATAGAAGTAGAAAAAATATTCAACTACACTTTTTCTAAAATCCGAGGGGTCACCTGATGGCGGTATGAATTCAAAAATTAAGGGAGGGTTCAGGGCATCGGGAACTACCCTCTGGATCCGCCAATGTGCGTGCTAGTCACTCGGTGACTTTATCGGGAGGGTGCTTTATCGGGATGGCAAAAAGCACCATTGTCACTGAATTGCAGGGTGTTCCATCCAGCGACAATGGCAGGCTAGTTATTGGTGATTTTTCCTTTGCAAGTGGTAAATTCAGAGTAACATGCATTTACGCTCCTAATCTACGTGAACGATAGCAATGAGTGTTTTTCTGAACATCTAGAGCACGACACGAATCTAATTTTTCGGGCGATTTCAATTGCGTGTACTCACGGGAAGACCACCTAGGATAGGGAACATCGATCGATAAGAGTGTAGAGACACTTGCTGGTATTCTAAAGGAATCTCAAGTGTCTGATGCGTCCCGCTGCTAGAGAAACTTGACGACGGTGTGCTACACGCACTTGCAAGGAAACAGTTAAGTGCGCTTAGATGGGATACACGTCTCTCTGGAGCGTTTTGTCGGCATGCAAAAATGACGCACTCGAGCAGGTATCATTTAGTGATCATTGTCTTGACTCGTTTTTTCTAGTGGGGAAGTAGAAGGTATACAAAAGGATTAATTGGGAGTAGTGAAAATCAAGCGGTAGTCTACTAGAGTACAACACTTTCAACAAGGCTGTGGAGCAGATCTTTGTTAAGCGAAGAGATGAAATTGAAATTGGGTGGGGAGCGAAGTGGGAGCTTTTCAAGGAAGACTTCACATTGACGGCCATTAAAAGAGCGGTCTTTTTAAACGAGCCGAAAGCGAGGAAGAGTACACCCTTTCACACAATCTCAGTCATATTTTAAAGCTAGAGTGCCAGATGTCAGGATTGTTCGGAGGCGATATTGCAACAATCAAAAGCACGCTCGAAACGCTCGATCAGGGACGACACAGGGGGAAACAATCCGAGCGCGTGCAGAAAGGCATGGCCTGGGAGGCGTCCTGAAAACGCGCCTTAGAAATGAGATGAGTTATGCGAGGGCCAATGATATTGAAAAATAAGGCGTTTTTTCTGAAATGAGCCAGATACACATAACGCGAGTTTGCTACCCGACCTAAATGCAATGTCGTCAAAGTTGTTATATATTATATTTTACATGTCAGCTAGGTGAAGTTTATGGCCAAAAGTAATTAAAAATTGCCTTGAATGTGAGTAATACTGGGGTGATAAGCTTGTATTTGGATAATATTGAATTGAAACACTCAAACTGATGGGATATTGTAAAAACGTTATTCAAAGGACTTTCAAGCAAGGAGCACTTGAGTTTGTGATAGAAAAGGAATTTAAAAAAGGCAACAATACTTTAAGAGAGTGGAACTATACATCAAGAACAAGTGGATCCTCTCCCTTTTGCAACTGTTCGAATTCTTCCTAAGATTGTTTTTTTTCGGCACGTCCTGACACGCTCACGAAGTAAGCAAGCTCTTAATTGCTTGCCGTGAATTTCCAGAGCGCTTCGCAACAGGCTGTTGATATCTTACTTCTTCACATAGGTGAATTATTTCGTACTATTAGGGGGGGGGATTGGCCAGGGCTGTAAGCGGCGGTTGTTAGTTTAGGTAGTATATGGTAAATATAGGAGCGAAAAAATATATAATGAGGTATTTTGTAGGGTAGGGTGAAACGAAATGAAATCATTGTTTCACATCTCTCAGTTTAATCTCGGTCAATTCTTCTTCGATTCACTTCTTCGTTGACATCTTAGGGCGAATACAACTTTCTCGGATCTCCTAATTGCCGTCAGATTCAAAATAAGCCACCTCCGAAATGCAAAAAAAAAAAGTACTTCTGGGAACACCCCCAAGCTAAAAGCGAACGGCCTTTGGGCAAATGGATTTGCATCATTTTATCTGTAAAAAGCCGGATCTGGCTAATTTTGATATGGCGTTATCTCAACCATTTTCTTGCCACCCCTTCTTTAAGGGAAGGTTGCAAGTTTTTTTTGGCACTGCAGTTTTCGTCCGACTCATTTTCGATTTCTGGATCGGGGTCATAAAAAAAACACCTCAAATGCCCTGTCAGGGTGTTGCTAGGGGCGCGATGACGAGCAGATGAAAACTTGAGTTCGTGCGGCTTCTCGCAGAATTGTTCAGCGCTCCATGTCACCGAGTAGATTGTCATTGAGCGGGAGTTTCACTGTTAACTAGGGCTAGATGATGGGACTAAGCAAATACTGGAAGAGCGCATTAATTTAAACAAATGGGTACGGTAGTTGGCGAATTAAAACGCTGTAAACAGCCGGTTCTGATGGTCCTGGTTTCGGGCTTTATAATATTCACGCAACTATGGTTGCCCCTTTTTGTTTCTTTTTATCCGCGGAAGCTTTCAAACGCGGTGCTTGCGAACAACGTTCACGCACACGAACACGACTCTTATCCAAACCTGAGGATGCTTTGAAAAGGCAGTCTTTGACAGGATATTGACCCATTGCGTTGGCCAATACACTCATTAAATACTAAGGAAGGTTATTGCAAAGAGAATTCAGAAGTAATCCAGTAAGTCGTCGGGCCACATCTGACCGGTGGCATTGAAGGCCGCAGTATTTTAAACCAACATTCCCGTAGCGCGCAGTGTCTTGCCGTGCTGTGGCATGGCATGAGTAGCCATGCTACAAGTAGATATTCAGAAAACCTTTGATGGTGCCCGTCATTGCAGCTTTTTTCAATTTGAAGGGTCTAAATGTGGGGAGATGTATTTTTTAAAGGTGGTTAAGATTTCGGTATATGAATGTTTAACTGCGCTGATAATTAACACAACTGTCACAGAGCACAATGCGGTAGAATCCTGTTAAAGGAAAACGACGAGCGCGTGGCCCCAGAACCCCGCAAAGCGGCGACACTAAAAGTGGGCGAGAATCGCAAACAGCCGGCACATTCGCACGAACAACTCCAGGCGGGAGAAGCCGCTTCGTCTTATTCGGCGCTTGTCTTGACGCTTCGATCCTTCGAGGGCGAAATTACCCAGTTATCGCAAGCCTAGCGCTGAAGCGGAGCGCTGTAACAGACCACTCAGCGGCTTATCCCGCCAAATGCGGTCAGTGCGTATGTGCCAGCTATCCGATTCTGGCCACTTTTAGGCAGCGGCGCTTAGGGAGCGCAGCGGCCACGTGCCCGCCGTTTGTCTGGACAGTGTACCGCACTGTATATTCCAGTGCCGTTTCCAGTAAGCAAGTGTGCCGTGCTTCCCCGTTGTTTTGTATTTTTCTAGAAACGTTTTGTTGAAAAAGTATAGACGGTAGTTGTGAACGAGATTTTTGTTGCATGCAAGTGAAATAAAGCTGCTCACCACATTCCTAGGAGTGGTCCTCGATAAACATTTAAATTTCACTTGCACATCAAGTCACTTATTAGTAAAGTTGCGTTTGTTAATCATGTACTAATTAGAACTCGCGCATATTTTCCTCTGCCTGTTCTCTGTTCTCTTTACAACTGTTTTGTACCCAGTAATTTAACATATTGTTTAGGTTCGTGGGGAAGCACCTATGATGTTTCATCTATCACCGCTTGTTTCTTTGCAAAACCGAGCCATCCAAATCATTAATTAAAGCCATCAGTGCGATTGCTCCGAATTTATATTTTGACCTTCGAATCCTACCCCTTCGATTTGAATATAAAATAAAAATGTGCATTTTTCTCCTTCGCGCTAGAAATAATGAATCCATGCACACCTGTATCGTCCAGTCGTTACTTTTTAACGCCAACAATACCCGCTTTTCAGAACACAATAACCTAATTCTACCAAAAATTCGCTCTAACTACGGCAAACAAACTGCCGTATTCGCCGCCATTTCAATGTGGAATGAACTACCGACCCCCCTCAAATCAATTCACTCTCCCATTTTTTTCCAAAACCAATTAAAACGTTTTCAATTATCTAACTTGGCCTAATGTGTAAACGTGTTTTTGTTGTAGCACCATTTTTTCCCCTGTGCTTCTGTTCTTACGTCGAATCGTTTTCACTGCAATTTTTATGTGCATATGTTTGTATTGCAACAAATGAATGTATATATGTGTGCGTATGTATGTATATACATATATGCATTGCTTTCTGCCTGTTTTTGCTCATTTTCGTTTGATGTGTTTTTTACTTGTTCCCTACTCTACGCTGTTCCGTTGTACACTTTGTCACAGGAGGTCCCCCCGACAGTTTTTTTAACTACGGGACCTCCTCGGTATTACTATTTGTACGCTCTTTTAAAACGTGAAAATAAAAATAAACATCAAACTTCAACTTCAAACTTCACGTAAGCTGAGGATGTGACCATATTCTGCACAAAGTGGTGAGTAGAGCCGTCACGATAAGAAATGATTACGTGACATCACCCGAAGGTAGGTCAAATTGAAGAAGTGTGCCGGATTTTGGCAGGAAAACTGGGAGTCGACACCGACTGCTGTTAAGCGAGAAAACTGGACCACCACGACTGAGTGGCATCTGGGGGCACCGGTGGACAGTTATCGGGAAAGCAATGTAGTGGCGGAACGAAACATAAAGGCTGCGCGATAACACCACAAACTCGTGTGGCAACGCACAGTCCGTCTTCGCAAGGGCCACTGTATCCAACTTGGTATTTCGTCAGGAAAGTGGGGTTCGTGATGCAAGCTATTCACGGCTCCAGTATTTGTATGATGAGTTGCATCACATTTTTGCTGTTTTTCTTTGGAATTGAACATGGGAACGAACCAGTAGGAGTTTCCTTTGGAATGGTGAAGGTGGGAGGACTCGGTCTATTGGTTTTTACATAAAGTATTACGTTCTTGAGGAATTTAAGCGACCCTTTCTTGCGTATATTTTTCTAAATTGCATATGCGAATGCTTTACATAGTTCCTCGTTTCTATGTGCAAACAGGAAATGGGCTACAAATATGGGGTGGGACACGAATACAAAAACGGAGCGAAGCCCATCGTGTTACCTATTCCTACGCCCACACGACAATAGAGGGAAACAGACGTTGCACTGAACGAGCACAGCGGCAGGCAGCAGGTCAAACCATCCGCTCTTTTTGGAAGCCCTCGTGTGAAGTGCAAACCGCATTATCTATAGTAACGGAGTTCATGTGCTGTGAATTAGCGGCATACGGAACAGCGTTTGGCGAGGAGGAGGGCGCTTCTTGGCGGCGACGCATGAAACCAGTGTGAAGGGCACGCAGGGAGAGAGGTGACGCCATATGGTCGCGTTCTGATCCTCACCCTTCGCCAGACGGGTGCTCTCTGTCTTATGCGTTGCTGCTGCGTTTGGTCATTTCATTATGCGGAAGGCTACTCCGCGAAACATAGGTAACGGCTGCCAGAGCCTCTGGTTTCACTCTTTGTAGAGTAACGTCTGTAAATTCAAGTGGCGTCGCAAGGGTAATCGTTCTGGATGTCGTATACAGCTGTGCAGCCCAGCAACATTTAAAGCGCGGGTGGGAGCCAAATTTTTTTCAACATGTCCGAATGTAATTATGTACAAACATACACGCCCTGAAAGCGTTAGCAATAACACATCATATTTAACAATCTGTCCTATATGTATAACAACCAAGGAGGTTCTAACATCCTTGATAAAAACAAAGCTTGACGAAATTACTGCTGGGAAGGAAGGATGTTGGTCGTATTATAAAAGCAATTATTTAGTAATCTATCGCATTAAAAAAGAAGTAATATATATTGTTGGGGGTGCAAAAGTAAAGCTACTCTAATAAAACAGCGTAAATACAAAATTTCTGACTACCCTGTTGGTTGGTTTAATAACTTTTTAGCTAACTACGCACTAGCAGCGGCTAAATATAACCAATAAAATAATAATGCTCCTGATTTCTTAACGAACAAACAATAATTTTTTGAATGTCTCAACTTTTTACGAACGTGAAGGCCAAAGCTTTGTTAAACTTTCTGCTGACCTGTTAAAAATTTCTATCGCACATCTCGGCAGCACGCGTCACCACTGGTTCAGATCTATAGACTGCACCCTCTAAACCTCGTTCGGACCTGATACAACTCGATTTAAAAACAGCCGGAAGGTCGATCTAAAAACAGCGCGTGCGTGTTTTTACATCATGTCAACCTACCAACTCGCCCAACTTTCCATCCGCTGGTACAATCCCCACAGCTGATTCGCTCTTCAAGTTCTGTTAAGCTTTGCTACTGAGCCCATAATCACTTGACCAGTAGCCAGTACCATAGTGTTTAACACAATACCAACTCGAGAGGAATCTGGCGCTGCGATCGTACGCCTCAATTGGCGTGATGGGTAGTTCTCGATTCGTATTGGCGCTCGATGGCTTGTGGAAGTTACTATGAATAGCAGGCAGTTTCGTTTTAGCTTTGGATTACATGAACCATTTGGCCTACGCGGGGTGTTGGAAGAAGCTATCAAAATACGTTCCTCTTTTAACAGCATGCCTACGCGCTCACTGACGCCGGCATCAGTGGAATGTGTTTATTACCAGGTTGCTAATTTGGTGCGTTATCAATTCATTACCGGCACAGCGAGCACGAAACACAAATGACCGCGCTCTGTGCGGCGAAAGTCGTCCTGCGAATTAGGAGTTGCGGCACTGCTCATTCGGCAGAGCAATGTATTGTCGAAGCTGACACTGGTTGCGATTCGCTTGGTATAGCCACAGCTTTCGTGCAAACGCCGGCTCCTACGGTGTAGACCAGCAGTACCGGCGGCTGATAGGAACGCACTTTGATGAATGTCACTAATTCAGGCCAGAGTTACTTCTCCAAAGGTAAATGTTTTTTTTTATGAGCACAAAACTTTTCTCTTCCTATTACAAAGAGCAGCGCCGCAACTTTTCCAAGTAGTTTTTAAAGAAGTACGGGTGCTGCTGTAGTTGGCGGCATATGGCGAACCTCCTCCACAAGCGCCCTAGATTCCGCGTCGGCTTTTTATTTAAACGAACCGCTTTATTTCGGACAAAACCGTTTTTTTTGTCACTAACTTTCTTGTTCGCCATGTAATTTGTAAGCGGGGAACCGCGCAATAACAGTTTTTTTCTGTCAAAAAACAGAAATTGCGCAGCCAGATGCTCGTTTTGATCCTACCCAATCCGGTTCCAGAACTACCCATCATTCCGATTGAAGCGTACGCGCCGCTGCCATGTTCGTATTGACACTAGCGCCAGTATCCCCTCTAGTTATTATTGTATGAAACTCTATGGCCACTGCAGACCAATTGCATGCTCGTTCCTCGCAATTACGCATCGCCATTTCCCTTCGCGCTGTGTGTCGTCCTTGTTCCGTGTCCTTGTTCTTCCCACCTTCGCACTGGAGTTTCCGCTTGCTGATGGCAAATTTTGGCCTCCCGCTCCCGCGCTTGGGCCCTTTCTGGGCGAGCGATCCTCGGTTCAAGCTCTTCACCTCGCACAACTTAAAAGATTTGCTGCAAAGCAGCGTACCTTTACCACCAAAGAAAGTTTTCGTGTCTGAGTCAGCAGACAATTCCTAGCCTAATTAAAAGTTACTGTAACCGCCAGCAATCGAAGCTGGATCCGAATAGAGAAAGAGAGCGATAGCCCGCCGTTTTACCGACTAAGCTATGCCCCCAGGGGGAGACGGATAGATAGACGATGCACTCAACGACTTGCGCACTTTTCAAGCCCCCGTGTGAACAGCGAATTGCACAAGGCATGATAACGGCGTTAACGTGGTTTCGATTAGCGGCAATGTGAAAGTCGTCTTGGAAAGAGGAGGGTGAGTGGGCGGGGGTGCGCTTTTTGGAGGTGACGCATGAAGCAAGAGTGAGGTGGAGGCAGTGAGATGGATGACGGCTTAGGTGCGCGTGCCGCTCTCCTCCCGACCCTTCGCCAGACGCTCCCTTCAACTTTTTTCTGGCGTCGCTGCTGCTTTTGATCGTCTCTGTTTTCACTCTTTGTAGTGCCACGTGTGCCAATTCAAGTGACGTCGCATGGGTGATCCTTGTGGATGCCATTTACAGTGTTGCTTTCCAACAACATTCACACGGTAGATTGGCGGTCATTTTTTTTGGAAGTGCTCATTGATTGCATCTATCTCACCAGGGTTGTGGTGGATTTCTTGTGCGCGTGCTCCCGGTGAAGTTTTGTATATAGATGAGACGATGCTGATAATAACGCTAGTTCAGAGTGAGCGCTTCTGTTTGTCGTCTTTCTATGGTCCTCGTAGTCGCGCTCTAATTTTTAACAAATTTAACCGTTTTGTTTTTAAGCTGGCCTCCACACATTACAAGCTGCTCAAAACGGTAATACCATGAAATATCGTTACCGCCATAATTTAAAGTGTTATCCACCGCCGCCGCCTCTTTCCCGATTCGTGTAACGCGCGGCGTCTTCTCGCCTCTGCCGTTTTTATGCGTGCATTAAAGGGAGCCTGCTATATTTTTTTCCAAAATATTTCAGATGCGGAGCATCTCTTGCTCGGGAGTATGTCCAGCGGCGTCGGCGTCCGCATTCACACTACGCATGCGCAACTTTCCTCCTTCCCGCTCTCCAACAGCTGCGCGTTACTCTCCTACCACCTGCTTGCGCTTCTCCTGCGTTCTCGCTTCTGCTCTCGTGGCGCATGCGCTACTCCCCTCCTCTGGTCTCCTCTCCTCTAAGTGTGAATATAAAGCGGGTAGAGCGCTGCGTGCCTAGTGCAGCGCTTGCTTCGGTTGACTGCGTTGATGCTTCCGATGAAGTGTGATGGAAGCAACGGTCCCGTCAGTGAGTGGGCTGACGCAATCACGCGTCAGCATCAGCCCAAACACTAATAGGAACGTTACCTCCACTCAAGACAAAGGTGCGAAGCGAAGGGCACGGGACGCTGAACGCAAACGCTTGAAGCGAGCGGCGGACCCTGAACTTCGTCAGTGCTAAGCAGCTTCGAAGCGTCAACGTGGAGCAGCGGATCCTGAGCTTCGGCAACGTCAAGCAGCGTCGGTTCGAGAACGTCGAGCTGCGGTACCGGAGCTTCGACAATTTCTCCCAAATCCAGCTACTAACACAACGGAACGCAACGGAACCCCCCATGCTCCGCATCCTAGTCAGTGTTTCACTCGGGAAGATGGGGTAATTTTTTTTTGAAAATCTAATGCTTGCAGAACGTAGTCACCCAACACACCCAGTACACAGATTGAGGAGTCACAAAATACCTCAGCCAAATATTACTGCTGTATGGAACGTAAGGAATCGCTCCAAAGATTTTTTCTCTTTTCCAGTTTAGCTGTTCTCCGATCGCTTGAACTACGTCATCAAGGTCATGTAGCGGCTGTTCGTCGGGTTTCCTTCAGTTGCAGCAATGAAATAATATGATAGCAACTTGACAAATAAAGCCACAAAAACAAACCAAAAACTGAAGGCGTATTTTGTGCGACAAGCAAATCATGTAGTGCCGCTCTGTGCTGGCGATATCTGTAGCTTTCGCAGTGCCTCCTTACGCGAAGAAAAGTGTGGAAGCGTGTATAGAAAGTGTTTCAGGGTTCCTTTAAAGGGAGTGGGCATGCAGGCACGGGAAGGTTTAACGCACCGTAACTTTGACATAGCCGTAATAGTGGGGGAGATATCAACGTGGGCGTCCGCTTCAACGGTACGATCCTAGTACTGTCCGCCGTGATCCAGCAGGTTAGGTTGGTTTGTTACACAGGCCGTATGATGCCTACGACGCCAGAGGGCCCGTATGTTTGTGCTCTAGAGAAAAACCGTATTCCTTCCAGGATTCATTCAGCTAATTATGGAAGTATGCTAATTTGTAAATTACAAATAAACATGTTTTCTTTCGTGAGCTCTTGCATTGCGCCCTGCTTCGGCGGTCACCATTGTTTACAGGGGGGTAGGGCACGGATATTTTTATTGCGTAGCATTATTTGCCCTGTTCCCTCCCACTGACGGCCACCGAACGGCCTGTATTTGCACCGAAATGCATAGCATGCTCGTGTAAAGCCTTTATTTGTTATAATCACATACACGTACATAATTTTTCGAACAAAGTTTTGAAAAACTAACGAATAACTAAAAAATCTAAATGAAAATTACCCCATCATATTAAATCTATGAATTTTATAAGTCTCCTGCAGTAACCAAGAATAAGAAAACACCAAAAATGTTGAAAATGCGAATAAAAAATTTACATTATCTTCCCGCGAGGGGAACCATGGGGTAGATGCCGCGCATCAGGGGTGGCATCGGGGGTTGCGTTTCCGTTATGTTAGCGATGTCAGCGTGTGGATTGCTGTAGTTGTGTATCCAATATACGCAGCATGTTCACCCCCGATGCGTCGTATCTACCCCATGGTTCCCCTCGCGGGAAGATGGTGTAAATTTTATAACCGAGCGCATCTGCGCTCTAACGCACAGCTGGCACGGCGACGGGAGCGAGCGCAGCCGAGCGCAAGCTGCGGGCTGACCGCGCTGACACACAGATGGCGCTGCGGTGACAGCGGCGCCGCGCGCAGCTGCCGCGGCGAAGAGAATGGGATAGGGATGCGGACTACGCAGCGAAGACGCGGGACAAGGCGAGTTAAAGAGATGCGTTGCACCTAAAATACAGAAAACAGGCCACGAACGTAACGTCCTGCGTTTGCACAAAAAATGCATAAAAAGCGGAAGTAAAACCTTAATGTCATGTAAAGACGTAGATAACGGTAATAAGTCGGGCGGAATGTTCAAAATATAAAGAAATAAATTAAAGTATAAAAATAAAAAACAAACTTTGGAAACAAAATGTTTTGTTTAATTTTACATCACAGACAGTACAAAGACTAGGACGGAAGAAGTGACAAGCTACTGCACAGAAAAAAAACTGGATAACGATTTATCAGAAGACATTACATACACGGGAAGACACAGGCCGCAAGCATGCGTCCGTTCAAAGCTGAAATAACGCTTCGGTATGCAATGGAGGCTAACATCACTACCAGAACAATGAAATAGGAAATTCCAAGCTTGCTATGTAGCAGTTGCTCTTGCACAAGTCACAGATAAGCCAACTCTTGTTCAAAAAGTACAATCGGTGGTCTGCTCACGCATTGTTCATCCCGAATGCCAATTATACAGTTTCATAATTGCTAAGAAACTCTTTACTGCGAATCCTGACGTCTCCACTATTTCCCAGGAGCGAGAGTCCCGATTGCGTTTCTGTCATGGGCGTTTCCGTCATCTTTTGTTGGGAATCACTTTTCTCGCATTTCTGGCAGGGTACTGCATGATTTCTGCTCGTTCCTATGCGTATAGGTGTAAGCATGTTCATTAGGGGACTCATTTACGCATCTACCAGTCCGGCCTACGCATATCCTACGCAAAGTCCAATTTTGTACACCACATGGTCCGCATATTTGAGACAAAGGTTCCCATACTTCTTCCCACACATTACTCTTCGGGCCTTGTTGCAGTTTACCTTGGCGTACAAATACACCAGTTTGTCTGGTGCTGAAAAAACGACCCTACTCGCAAGTTCCAGCCCGCGTCCGAACGGACCCGCGTCGGTCTCCGCCGTCACAGAGCTTGTCTGCAAGGGAGTGCTAGCCCGTGGTCTAACAAAAAAGCACTGCAAGAAACAAAAACTTCAGATTCATCTTCTGGGTATTGAAGCTGTGCCAGGAGGATTGGAAGAGACCCTAGAGTTTGAACCGAAAGACTGCCTACAACTGCAACCCGGAAAGCGGGAATCGGCCTTCTTGGGGGGAAGCACTGGAGAAAAGGCCAAGAGCGAAGAAAAACAAACGTTTCATCTCGGAAGGAGTCAGCATACGTTTATGTTAGGGCACACGCCGGTGCAGAAAGAAGCAAGCGCGACGGGGCGAAAAGCATGCACGACGCAATTTTGAAGCTACTTCTCGCAGACAAGCAAGGTGGCTTCATTGTAGCAGCACCCGAAGAGAATAAAGCGAAGGCCGATCAAGCGATTGCGGATATATTTACCATTTTGTCAGCAAAAAGCTTAAAAGAGCCAAGAAGGAGGCTATCCCATTATGTAAGACTCACAAGTTGAGCTGGCTGACTGCTTCAATCAAAAAGAGCAGACTGACCCCTCAAATCATTGGCGGGAAGTTTTCATTTTCGGGGGGCAGGGCATCCCTGGGGATCTTCGATTTACAGTCTCGGACTCACCGCGGACTTCCCGAAAAGTAGTCCGGCGTTCGATTTTCCCATGTATCCCTATGGCTTCGGGGAATCCCGAACTACCCGCGGACTATCCGCGGTGAGTCCGAGACTGTAAATCGAACAGCCCCCCTTTCTCTCCTCTCTCTCTCTCTCTTTCTCTCTAAAACACACACACACACACACACACACACACACACACACACGCACACGCACGCACACACGCACGCACGTACACACACACACACGCACGAACTTACACGCACACGCACACATACACACACACACGCACACACACACACACACACACACACACACACAATATGTGGTATGTCGAGATTTTGGCGCTCGTTCACGATCCTAACGTGGTCCTGAGCACTCCACTACGGGGCGTTTCAAACCTGCGTGCAGAAATGGACGCTTTAAATACCAAAATCTGAATGTTATTCTGATTTCGAGTGAACCGTCTCGGTGTCGTCTTCAGTACCGGATGAACTATATATATTTATAACCTCTGCTTGCAAGTGACACTGTCTTTAGAAGAAGTGTAAATTACTCGAAGAGCTCCTTTTTCAAATGCCTTCAGGATTACCTAGAGGGAAGTGCAGCAGTATTGAAACACTGAACACTCATGTGCATTTGTGAAGGCGCTGTTAGAAAACCCTGCCGAAGCAGTCACTGAAGACTGCAGTATTTTTTTCATGCTCAAGAATGCCGGAAAAAACGTTTAAAGTAAGGTGAACATGAAGCAACATATTCGTTCCATGAGCCTAGGCTATCCCCAAGATTAAACAATGATGGTTTGTAGGCTCCATCCTTTTCTATAAAAATATAAATCATTGCAGTGTGTACATCTAAATGTATCTTGGGTCTACAGGGAGTTCACAGTCAAAAGGTAAATCAATAGAATGAAAATACGGATGGCGCAACCGCTGCGGTTGCTTCTGGAGCGCTCGTGCTTTTATGGGAGGTACTTGAAAGAATAAATTGAAAGTATGAAAGTAAGCCATTCACGTCTGCACCAACAATGATGCGGTAAGATTTTAGCCACAACAGGCTTTTAAGTGAAAAGTTAGGGGCAACACAAAAGAAATCTTTATTGGTAATGTCACTAGCAATTGAACTTACTTCGATGAATAGTGGGGGGGGGGCAGGGATGGCATCACCGGAGGCGGGGCTCTGCCCCCCGGGAAATTCGGGAGATGGCTCGGATTTCCCGGGGTTTCTTCAGCGCCAAGACACACAGGCAGGTTTGACCGTTTAGTGTCATGGTCACTAAAAGACGCACGTAACAAAATGGTTTTTGGGGATTCCTCCAATTTTCGCTCTCAGGACTACTTCTAGATTAACCTTTCTTGGTGTGGAGCATCCGAGCCCTCTCAAACTTTCTTGAGACAGAACCCTGGGATTGTCTGAGTGGCTTATCGGTGGGCCTCGAGGACACGTTTCAGTTTCAGTTTATTTCGGACATAAATACGTGCATGCAGTTATGTCCAGGTCACCAACCCGGGAGTACAGATCGGAAAGCAGCGCATGCCACCAAATAAAATTGAACGGTGGCAAAATCTCTGTTCTAGAACAGAAAAATTAACACGTGGAATATGTGATATGGAGAGAACATGGAAGCACACAATGTACAGAATACCAATAAGATGTTGATTACATGCGCAGTGAAACCAATCAAATTTCTTACCTATAGATTGTTAGAAGTGTATGTGTGTGCAACATAAAGGGTTAACATAGGTGGTGTATACCACAATAAATTTGTTATTGCATACAATGTTCGGCCTGCAGGAGAGTGAGGTGAGACCGCGATTGTCATTACTCTATTGCTCAAGAAGTTCTATTAAAAACTCCGAGTGAGACTGTGGATTGTTTCGGGAACACCACGTCCAATCTGAATACGCCATCAGCAAAAAGCATTCCTCGAAGGATTAGCTTTCTGCTTACGCTTCATATTGGTTGCACCCAACGGAATGCTGTATATTCACAAAAAGACGGGGTGAGCGTGGCTACTCCATTGCTCCTGTGCTGGGTCACTTGCTATTTGCTGTCTTCCAGAGGCGTTTGGGTTTAGCCCTTCATAATTCGGCCGTTGTAGGGGCCTGTCGCTACGTCGGTGTTTTCCTGGTGGTGTTAGAAGTACATCGTGACCTTGCAAGACACGAAATGGGGATTTTAGCGGTATTCTGGACAGCTTTGACGACGTTCGACCTGACTGGTGAACTTTCGGAAGTTGAGGTTTATTGATCTGGATGTAACTTTCGTCATGTCCCATAGTGTGTTGGGAATATGCTTTAACAACGCCAAAACGTGTACTCTCATTCAACCTAGCCCACTAAAATATGGTGAAATGTGGCATAGCTGTCTCAGCTATACAGATATGAGTAATAAGACCCCACCCACACAAGGTGACAAGCAGCCTAGAGAGCCAAATCAACTGACTACTAGAAGCAGGACACCCTGTTCCTTCGTTTGGAAATTCCTCGGGCAATGTCCTGGAAAGGGTCCACTGGAACATGTAAAAAAAAGTGTCGCGAGAAGCCTTTTCCAAGGTCCACCTAAACGTCCTACGCTACGTGCATGAGGTACCACATGTTTTGAAGAAGGTCGGTGATAAATCAGGAGTGAGGACCGTTATTTTGGCTCCCAAAAACACTCGTCTCTGGGCGGTAAGGTAAACAGCAATTAGGCCTCGAGAGCCATTTGTGAGAAAAAATGTATTAGAAGCAGTATGTGGAATGCGCGGACAATATGGTGCATGAAATCCCACTTTCATGGGGACGAATTGGCCTAGGCCAGACTGGTAGATGCGTAAATGAGCACCTCAGAGAACATGCTTGCACCAGGCGGGCAGGAACTGGCCGCAGTCTTGTAACCCTTAACAAGAATTGCGAGAAAAGTGATTGCCACCCAAAGATGAAAGACAGGCGGAACTGGAAACGCGATCGGCAATCTCACTCCCGGGAAATATTTGAGGTTTCAATTGTATTGGTATTGGAGGTGAAGAATGCGTGAGTACACCATCCATTTGAATTTTAGAAAGCAACTTAGCATATTTAGACAGTTGACTCCGACATGTAACTTTCTTGGTGCTCTTTGTCCTAGCTGGCCTTGCGCCATTAATCTTAAAACATCATTATCATCGAATCTGACTTGTACTGTATAGTAGCCTTTACGCTTTCCGATCATTTTTTTTATCATTGATTTCGCTTGTGTTGCATATCTAAAGGTGTATCATATCCTTGAACAGACGCATGCTTGCGTCCTGAGCAAGTGAACTGAGACGGGATAGTTACAGCATGATGCTACTTTAAAAAACCAGCGCCAGATCACGATATGATAGGAAGTAAAGACAAACACTGCACTGAACTGCCAACTGAGATTAATTTAGAAGAACAACAAATACGTACTAGAATAGCGGTGATACCGTATATTCATGGCGTGTCCCGTGAAATTAAGAATGCTGGTGGTCCCGCGGGAGTGATTGTTGTTTTTTCTGGCTCCTAGAAAACTCAATGGTATGTGCCATCGGGTGAATGCGGGGCTTGTAAACAGCAAAAATGACGGCAAAGAACATGCAATCGCTTTAGGGAGTGTATACAAGGTGTGGCATACAAGATTTAGCTCTCGTGTGGCAACAACGATGTGCGGAAAACTGGCCGCTGCATTAACTATCGGCTCAGGGAGCGCGGAGAATCTTTACGGACAGGCAATGGCAGCAGTTTAGCTGCACACTGTGCAAAGTGCCAGCAATGCCAGCTCTCCAGACCAGAATTTGATAACACTGTTACCTTGAAGCGGTATCCTGAGCAGCGCACAAGGACAATACACACGGCATTCCTATCCACACAATGGCAAATAGGGGCGTGAGCACACCTTCTATCGAGGTGTACGACAGGGAGATAAAATACCTAGGATTATGATGGACGCATTACACGTGGCTACTTTCACAATCAACTTCCTTTTTAGTATGTTTCATCGATTTCCTTGTATTTTTTATTTTTTATTCTGTTATATATTCGTTGTTCTTCTAAATAAATCTCATTTGGCAGTAAAGCGCGGTGTTTGTCTTGAATTCCTACTATACCATTCTATGGCGCTGTTCTACCTTGCGTCCTCTGTTTTCCTGTGTATTAAATGTATTTTAATAAATTGTTCTCCAGGGGCCGTATTCTCGATTGCAAAAATGGACGGTGATTTCGCCATGTCTTTGAGTGGGCAACACAACCATCATCAGGGCCGGGATTCACGTATAGCTATGACGACATGCAAGTGTACTTTGATGCTTAGTTTATGAAAATCACAACCAACCTATTAAATATTGTGCATAGGAGATATAAATACTTTGCATGTATAATAAATTAAGACGGCAGCTTAGGTTGGCAAGAGAAACACAATTCTTCAGGTTAACATTGGCATCAACATAATTAGGCGATCAAGTATAGCCTCATCCTAAAGCGAGCGAAAGGCGAATGGGAGAGTAAAAAACACCGCATCTTAAAAATCCAACTGCGCGCAAATTAACGAGGACGTAAACACACTGACGACACCACAACGTCCTCGTTCTCGTTAATTTGCGCGCAGTTGGATTTTTAAGATGCGTCAATACCAACTTGCCCAACTTTCGACCCTTTTACAAAAAAACACCGGGCAATCTTTTTTACCGAGTCTATTTATTTCTTTTAATCGCTTTAAGGAACCTAGTTGAGCTCTCTCATTTAATGAACGGTTGTTGCGTTGTTACCTTCCCGGCCGTAACCGCCGCCACTCGTCATCTGCTGCCATGTTACAAAGTTATGACACGATCACAGAAAAAGACCGCCGTGGGCACCGGTTGTATGACGCCTTAAGTACTGCGACACGATGCGCCTGATAACGGCGAAGTGTACCGACGCCTCCTATTCACTCATTCGTTAGGCTCGAACTAAATCTATAAAGTAATGAATAGATCAATCAGAGTTGTTTGATTGTTTTCTCTTGAATTCGATCCTCTCACACTTCAGCTTAGTAGGAGGAGTGTCGACAAATGTCATGCGTTGGGTTCTTTGTAATGGAGAGGCTTGTATTGCCCTGTTATGTTACGGTTTACGCCAAAGAAATAATTGCTATTTTACTGCAAAACATAAAAACCAACTACGTGATGTTATTGGCTGCGTGAATTGCGGACTTCGGAAGCAGTTAGAGCAACAAATTTTTTTACTAGAAAAGAGTTTTCAACCGCATGTCGCGCGAAACTGCGCCTGCTGTAAATTCACGGGGATTTCAGGGCACCGAAACTGTGTGAAATGTTTTGTCATATTTGACTGCGGCGGCAGACGCCGTTTGCAAGTTGTTACATACTATTACCTCACTTATACGCAGGCTGAAGTTCCGAAAGTGTGTGACAGAAGAGTTCCCGCCAACGGTCTATATTACGTCACCTCTTTTCAGCTAATCATAGAGGGGGCGAGATATACAATGCGTATTGTTGATGAATAGCAAAGAAAGCTTTAGGTGGTCCTGTCGGCTGCATGTCGTCTAGTTTTTCATTGCCGGCCAAGAATTATGCGCTTTCAGTAGAGAGAAATAAGGCAAACTTAAGAAATGGAAACAGTAAACGTCATGAAACCTCAAAATGACGAAATCACAGACAACCGCTTTTTAATCAGGAAGCACGTGACCAAGAGTGAAAACCAATCGGTCAAAGCCCCCGGCAAATTCTCAGGTTACGGTGAATTTGTGGCGCCAGGAATAGTGCCCCAGTAGTTTGTCAGCACTCTAGTTTGTCACTTCTTCCGTCCTCAAATTTGCACTGTTTTAAATTCAGAGCATTTCTTTAACTCACGATGTCACCCGGCGTTGGCGTGCTTCGGCGTCGGCAACAGCCGTTCCATATGCGCCCTCTCCCCCCCTCCTCCTCGCCTGCTCTCCGCTGCTCCTCGCGTGTTCTCTGCGTGCTCGAATCGCGTTCAGCAACAGGTGGGGCGCGCATGCGTCGTAGTTTGGCGCGGCAGCAACAAGAGTTGTGGCGTGATCGTGACGTAGTCATGACGTGGTCGTGGCGCGGTCGTGCCGTGATGGGGCGGTTCTCGGCGTTCGCTCTCGCTGTCAATTTCTTTCGAACCAGATAAAATCGGGTATGTGCGGGGCTTGGCGCGCACGTAGTGCGCTCCCCGAAAATGCTCTGCATTGACCGTGCCCCTCGCGAGGGGGATGTCGTAAGCATGCGTATGCGGTTGGGTTACGTTAATGCTCGTACTTCTGAATCACGTTGGGTTTCTAGATGTCGGTCGAAGCAGCGGGCAGCCGAGCGAGCTCGTCGAGCGTCTTGCGCACGCGAACGCGTTGCTCGGAGAAGCACGTCGGGATGTAAACCACGTCGTGGCTCTTGCGCGACATCTCCTTCCGCAGCAGAAACCACGCGGCCTCCTGCCGCCAACATCTCCACGCCCTTGAGCACGTTGACCTGTAGCTTGCGGAGCAGCTGCCTGTAGTCGTCCTTGGGGTTCTCCTTCAGGATCTCGGCCACCGCGCGGTGCAGGCGCGACATTCCGCGGTCGGCCTTTTTTAGTGTAACTTAGGCGTACCGCACTTGGCCAACGTCAAGCCTTAATGCGTTTTGTTTACCAGCTTCAAACACCAAAAACTGAATAAATACCCCGAAAAATAACTTTGCAAATAGACTTAACTATGATAAAACTAGACAGCAGTGAAACGCTGTGAACTACACAAAAATTCGTAACGTGCGGAAGTAAAAAATAAATTCCTATTAATAGCGTAAGTATAGGGCTTTAACCCAACGGAATGCTGAAACAAATACAGGAAACGCAAAACACGGCTATAAAATAAGAAAGCCGGGAAAATAATTTCGGAATCGCTAATAAAATTATGCAAAAACAGGCCATCCATGCACGTTTCCTTGCGTCCACACGGATGTACTTTTGGCGTGGTTAAGGAAGACACACCTGATCGCATTCCTATATAGATTACGTCTTCGTGACCCACGGGTTTCAAAAGCGTGGTGTACCAATACGAAAAGGCTCAACAACACAGACATTTTCCTAACGGTCTAGATCGGTTCTCTGAGGAATGTATCACTTAGTTGTGGAAATAAAAAGTAACAACAAACAAATTTTCGTTTATCTAGTTTTGACTAGATAGCGTGAGCTGTCCAGAATGTGAGTTTATTTAGACCATTAAGAATTACGTTCTTGGACATCACAAGGGCACCTGGCAACGTAAAAAGAGAACTTCTATTGAGGGTGTTGAAACTCCATGGCGTTAGGTAAGGAGTTTATACAGCTTCATATAGGAATCTCTAAAGATTATAGAGTGCACGTTACATGTAAACGGCGGCAATGCGCAAATCACATCGACACCCACCGAGCACTGAAATAGGGATGGCCTTTGAGCACAAACTGTTTATGAAGTACATAATAAAGAATACGCCGACCACTAGAGAAAATAAAACAATGACGTTTCGGCACCCCGAACGGGAGCCTTGTTTACACTAAAAGCAGAGACAGAAAGCTAAGAGATTAAGTAGTATGAAGCACGTCACCTAAACACCTTGCGTAAGCGGGGGGAAGATTGCCGTCAGTGCGGTTCAGGGTGTTTTTGTTCGTCTGTATCATTATGGATTCAAGATACAGCCTATAGGCGAAGTCCTTCTCGGTGGCGACAACACGTGCCTTGCCCCAGTCTATCTCATGGTTAGACGATTGTGCATGTTCCGCGAGGGCATTAGTGGACACTTTTCCTTTCTTTACATCATTACAATGCTCTTTTAACCGTCTTTCAAAATTTCCAGATTCCCCTATGTATAATCTATCACAGTTCGCGCATGGCACTTCATATACAACACCGGGAAATCGTTCTTTCGGTAATCTATCTTTCACTTTTAATGTTGGCCCCGCATCAGATGTTAAGAAAGTGGTCTGTGCTGTGGAAAGGGCTGTCACCCGTGTGGAACCGTCCCGCCGTGACGAAGCCCGCACCCGGGCAATGGGTGTTCTTTCCAAGCTGCGTACCATACTCGGGAATCTCCCCTTACGTCTGACCAACGCAGAGCCATCAAAACCCTCCGTGATAATACGGACATCACTGTGCTACCTGCAGATAAAGGCAACGCGACTGTCATAATGAACAGGAGCGACTACGACGATAAAGTGCACGCGTTGCTTTCTGGCGGAGACACGTATACTCGCCTTGACAAAGACCCCATGTCGAAACTACAAAGGGATCTGCAGAAGCTACTTGCTGACGTTTTCCGGGTCATCCCAGCGCAACATAAGCCACTTTACTACAAGCTCTTATGCCACAACGGATCAGCCCCGGCTCTTTACGGCGTTCCCAAAATTCACAAACCCGGTACTCCATTACGACCCATCGTGGATTTCACCCGGTCTCCCCTCTACAGGCTTTCTGGCTACTTGCATCGTTTGATGTCCCCTCTGGTCGGTCAGAGTCCCACTCACGTCCAGAATTCAAGCCATTTCATAGAAAAGCCAAGGACCTCTCGCTGGACGATGGTGAAATCATGGTGTCGTTCGATGTGGTGTCCCTCTTCACCAGTGTGCCAATTGACTTGGCAGTACAAGTGTGCCAAGACGCACTGGATTCGGACCCGACCCTGCCGGAAAGAACGCCCATTGACGTGCCGGACCTTGTGAGGCTTTTATTCTTCTGTTTATCGAACACGTACTTCGTGTTTAAGGGCGTTTTCTACAAACAAGTTCACGGTACAGCCATGGGGGCGTCAATTTCGGTAATAGCCGTTAATTTGACAATGGAGTCTGTAGAACGACGAGGGCTTTCGTTCTTCGCTCCAGCGACGAAGGTTTTCCTTCGCTACGTTGACGATTGCTTTTGCATAATCAAGAAAGAAAACTTGGACTCATTTGCGGATCACTTAAACTGCATTGAAGATTCCATTCAGTTCACAGTGGAAAAAGAAAACAACAGAGAATTGCCCTTCCTGGACGTTCTAATCAAACGGGATGATACTAAACTATCTTTCGCTGTTTTTAGAAAAAGCACGCACACGGGACGTTACTTGACCTTCAAGTCGGTGCACCCTGCAGCGCACAAGAGGTCCGTGGTGTCTTCTTTAATGCAACGTTCCCGCACTATCTGCTCCACGGCTGCCTACCACTCGGCTGATGTCGAACGTGTACGTGGCAACCTTTCTGCAAGCGGCTACCCGGATTCCTTCGTGACTTCGGTGGAAAAGAAGTTGGATCGCGCCTCTACAGCCTCACAGAGATGCTCAAAAAGATGCAGCATTCCGTATGTGCCGGGAGTGAGTGAGACTTTGGCCCGAATCCTGCGCACGTATGACGTGCACGTTGCCCACGTTCCTACCAAGAAGCTAAAGGACAGTCTTGTGAAAGTGAAAGATAGATTACCGAAAGAACGATTTCCCGGTGTTGTATATGAAGTGCCATGCGCGAACTGTGATAGATTATACATAGGGGAATCTGGGAATTTTTAAAGACGGTTAAAAGAGCATTGTAATGATGTAAAGAAAGAAAAAGTGTCCACTAATGCCCTCGCGGAACATGCACAATCGTCTAACCATGAGATAGACTGGGGCAAGGCACGTGTTGTCGCCACCGAGAAGGACTTCGCCTATAGGCTGTATCTTGAATCCATAATGATACAGACGAACATGAACACCCTGAACCGCACTAACGGCAATCTTCCCCCCGCCTACGCAAGGTGTTTAGGTCACGTGCTTCATACTACTTAATCTCTTAGCTTTCTGTCTCTGCTTTTAGTGTGAACAAGGCTCCCGTTCGGGGTGCCGAAACGTCATTGTTTTATTTTCTCTAGTGGTCGGCGTATTCTTTATTATGTACTTCAGTGTCATTCCCGACCAGACGGGCGTCCAGTCGAAGCATCGCTTTCACAAACTGTTTATGCTTTACATGGTAGGGTTAAAAAAATATTCTGGATGAAACTCAATTAGGGTTCAACTGAGCGAATATGTGGCAAGGCGCTATTGTTTTTAAGCCCAAGGGGCCGAAGTCGCAAGTCCCATAAGAATGTTAACTGGCGATTCCAACTTAAGGCAGTTAAATATTGTCCGCAATACCGTTCGTGTACGACATGGGCAAAAATAAAAACTGTAATCAATAAAACAACCCAACGGATTCGGTTACTGATAACGAAAGGTGGGTATACAAATTTTTAGGCAGTGTCGATGATCACGGCAACCGTGAGAATGCGCGTCAGAAATTGTTCACGCCAGTCGCCTCTGTTTGGCTAAACAAGCCACCTGGAGATTCTTTGGGACAAACATCACCAAGAAAATGTCGTTTCTGGAGCTGTTGTCGTGGCGCTACTAGGAAGAAGTTTGGAGAATGCAACGCTGCATGCTTCACCCGAACAAGGTACTATTTGACGACGAAATGAACAATGTAAGGGCAGTTGCAAATCTAGCCCCATGCCATCGCAGTTTGTACCCAATTATAACATGGTACAACTTGAACGGCCACTTTATATAGGCATTTTGAATGTACGCGGTCTCGGCAGTCGGCTTACGTAGTACCAGCAAAATAGCCTGATAAATGAAAGGAACGATATTTTGCATGTGCAGGAGACAGAAATTGGGACTGAGGAAGGTACTGATGGCATGCCGCGTCCCTTGGCTGAACATTTCAATGTGTATATTATTCACTCGGTCGGCCGTATTTTTGTGAAAGAAATGTCATAAGCATTGAAATTCAACATGCGATGTGCGGCCACAATGGCTAATTATTGGTAATTTTTACGTTTCCAGCGGTAAATGTACAGTAATATACTTTTACGCCCCTAATCTGGTGAACAGTAGGAATCAATGTCTTGGAAGTATTTCTAGGCATCTAGTTTATGATAGGAATAACAATTTTTTGACGAGTTTAATTGCATGTATGCGTGGGAAGACCACGTAGGATCGGAGATTTCGAACGATAATAGTGTAAATCACTTGCTCGTGGTCTAAACGAGTCTGAAGTGTCAGATGTGGTCTGATTCTAGGTTAACACAAGTACGGTGTGCTACGCAGTTTCAGGGAAACAGTCAAGTGCGGTTAGATCGGTTATACGTCTTTCTACGGCTTTTGCCGACGAGGTAAATCTACGCACTCGACAAGGTATTACTTAGTGGTCATCGTCTTGTGTCTTTTTTTCCAGGGGGGAAAGGGAAGGTGTACAGGAATGTATATTGGGGGTTGTGAAAATTAAACGCCATTCTACTAAAGTACAACACTTTCAACAAAACAGTGGAGGAGACCTTTGTTAAGGATAGAGATGAAATTAAAATGCGGTGGGGTGCAAAGTTGCAGCTTTCCAGGCAGGATATCAAAATTACGGCCATTGAGAGAACGTTCTGGGTAAAAGAGCATAAGGGAAGGAAAAGGACACAATTAAACACAAACTGTTATATGTTGAGGCTTCAGTGCCTACCCGCTGCGGTGGGTGACTAGCTTAGGTGTTTCGCTGCTGATCATGAGGCCACGGGTCGATTCCCGGCCGCGGCGGCCGCTTTTATGATGGAGGCGGAAAGCAAAAACGCCCACGTGTACCAGGTTGTGGCGCACGTTAGAGATCCCCAGGTGGTCAAAATTAATCCAGAGCCCTGTACTTCGGCGCGCCTCATCGCCTCCGTTGCGTTGGAGCGTGAAACCCTATCAGACAGACAGCTTCAGTGCCATATGATGGGATTGTTCGGCGACGATATTGCAACCATCAAAATAAGGCTTGAAACAATCGATGCGGAACGATACAGGGGTGCAACAATCAGAGGGCATGGAGAAACGCTGTATCCTGTAGGCACCCACAAAACGCTCCTTAAAAGCCGTGTTGTACAGGTTCCTCTAAAATTGGAACGGACGCTCATTCGCTATAGCTTCCAAATGTTGAAACGAATTCCTATATTGAGACAGGAACGCGTTCTAGTTACACTTTTAACATTGTAATGTGTCGTTACATTCACGTTACACTTGATTTTTTTAATAAACTGTGGTCTCAGAAATTCCTGAGGTAAAATTAAGTGAGTAATTTAACACTCACTTCAAACTCAAGAGAGAACCAGACATATTCCGAACATTTTCAACTGCAAGTGTGGTGCTCGTCGATTAGAAGTGCAATAGATATGATGCTTCCACTTCGGCCTTCAAATCCGCAGTCACGCTACTGGGCTTCACATGTGCAAATAGAAAGTTACTCACATGCACGCACATAAACGTCTTGGGCAAGAAACCGCATCGAAAGGAACAATACATAGTCTTTGAATGAAGTCTGATTCAATATTGCAGGATGAGTGAAAAACGAATGTGCAGAATACATCAACTCAACACAATAGACTCCTTTGTTTGAACTCGAAAAAAGTTTCATCTGTTCCATGTTGATGTCGGACAGACGAACCCGTTTTTTCGTCAATACTTCGTAGTAAATGTTGAAGAGCCGTACCACCAAACCACCCGGAAGTCTCGCTTTGTTTTACTTGTGGATAAGTTGGTTCGTCCGTCATGCTCATCAGGCTGTCTCCGCTTGCCCTCATAGGCGTTTGCTAGCATACAAGCCGCGCTTTTCACGGACAGGGGTTGTTTTGTGTATGTTTATGTTTGACGGCCATTGAAACACTGTGTGGGGCCGTGTGCATAACCTTGACCATTACGATTTGCTCCTTAAATTCTCGCACGTGCGAGCATCGGAGCAAGTGCGTAACAACAGAGCTTCAGGGTGTTACTCTGAATGGTTTAGATTTATTGGCTGGCTTTTTGCCGCAGCCTCTTCTGTTGTAATATAATGCTACAGTTCCGAAGTATTGCCTCCGGCTGCTCGTTTTCGGAACGGAGGCATTCTGCGCATGGCAGAAGCCACCAGCTTGGTGTTATCAGGTCTTAAATGAACGAAATCGGGACGGAAGTAGGGGGAGGGTACAGTAGCGTACCCTAACATAAGGAAGCAACGTAATCAGCTTTCTTTACGGCGGTATCTTCCAGGCAGATCTATTGTTTCTTTATTGTTACGGCCTGTTCGAACGGTATTTCATCTGGATACATACTGCTCACAACAATTGCTCTTGCTGGATAATGTACTCCTAGATGTTGTCGCACTTCAAGTGCACGTTCAGCTTTACCTGAAGCTCTGCCTGGACAAGTTCACGCTAACTCTGTTCGGGGCTCGGGACATTGTATGATAAGACGGGGTAGTCCCGCATAATGCTGGACGGTTGGAAACCCAATGTGCGTATACGCTACTGGGCTCGTCATCGGTGACCGGTTAAAGAACAGGTCGGAACTGGTCTGTAACAATACACCACTCTCGTCGCACTGCTACGATGCGAAGAAAACGTGGCTTGTGCTGTCGCATATATGCGTAAGGTTTTATCTTCTTGAGGTTTTCAAGCGACCCTTTCATGCCTAGTTTTATTTTCAAGTGTCACTGTCAAATGCTTTACCACAGTTCATCGTTTCCTCATGCAATGAGGAATTGCCCATGATTAAAAGATATTTGACAGAGGTAGATAACTCAGTTAGACTCCTTTCTGTGTAATTTTTTACTACGCAGAGTTATACCTCTACGAGCCATGAGTTCAGGTCGGGACCTTCGGAGTCAACAGAAAACACCCGCGAACAAATAACAAAATTACTGCACCCTCGAGGAAGCGAACCTGGAGCCCAATAGAGTAACGGAGCCACACCCAGTCCTCTTACCGATTGAGCTAAGCCCTCACGACTGACAGAGAGACAGGCGGTGCACTCAACGAGCACAGCGGCGGGTCTACCACTTGAGCTTCTTCAGTGTCCTTGTGTTAAGTGAAAACCGCATGGTCTTTGATAACGGAGTTCACGTGGTTAGGATTAGCTGCGAACTGAACATCGTCTATAGAAGGGAAGGGGTGCTTCTTGGCGGCGGCGCATGAAACAAAACGCAGAGCATGCAGTGACAGAGGTGACGCCATATCCTTACATGCCGCCCGCCTCCTCGCCACTCGCTAGACTGTCGTCTTTGTTTTATTTCTGCCGTTGCTG
Organism: Haemaphysalis longicornis; assembly: GCA_013339765.2. Taxonomy (NCBI): domain Eukaryota; kingdom Metazoa; phylum Arthropoda; class Arachnida; order Ixodida; family Ixodidae; genus Haemaphysalis; species Haemaphysalis longicornis. The sequence continues at coordinate 25,912,793 of CM023452.1, forward strand.
CTGCGTTCGGTAACTAGTTATTCGGACACCCGCCACGTGAAACCGAGGTAACGGCTCCCATAGTATATGGTTTCACTCTTTGTATAGCAACCTCTTTGAATTCAAGTGACGTCGCATGTCTAATCGTTTTGGGTGTCGCTTACTGCGACGAAACCCGCCCATCTTGTCAGGGAAGGATTGGAACGAATTTTCTCTCAAGATGTGTGCGCAAGAACATGTACAATAACAGATATTATTATGCAATATTATTAAGAGGAAAAGAGCAGTTCGACAGAACGTTGAAGAAATCAAGAAGTAGCTTAGTTTTATAAGCGTTTTTTTTGGTATTTTAGTACACAAAAAAGTAGAATATTAAACTTTTCTTCGTACGTTTTTGCTGATAGTATAGTATATGTCTTAATTGAATTTTTAAGTACACTTTTGCTTAAATTTAAATAATGTAATAACGTTTTACTTGTCATTCGCGGTTTAGTAAATATAACAAAACAATATTGTTTTTTCATTAAAAACCGAATAGTATGTTGGTGAAAGGTTAGAACTTTCTAAGAAGGTGAAGGGTAAGCTTTCTTATACCTTCTGCTTATCTCGTGTTAAAACTTCACAACACATTACAGCTGCGCGCGTGACCACTTGACCAGGCGAGTTGACTGCACCTTCCAACGCTTCCCCAAACCTTAAGCAATCGCAACTGTCGTAGAGACCACCCCCAGCATATCTACCCCCACTGCAGGGCAAAGGCCTCTCCCATTATTCTCCAATTACCTCGGTCCTGTTATCCCCCGGAAACTTCTTAATCTCATCTGCCCATCTAACTTTCTGCCGGCCCCTGCAGCGCTTGCCTTCTCTAGGGATTCACTCAGTTACCCTTAATGACCAGCGGTTATCTTGCCTTCGCATTACATGCCCTGCCCACGTCCATTTCTTCTTCTCAATCTCTACTAATATGTCCTTAACACGTGTTTGTTCCCTGACCCACTCCGCTCTCTTCTTGTCCCTAAATGTTACACCTATCATTTTCCGCTCCAGTGCCCGCTGAGTCGTTCTCAATTTAAGTTGAACCCTCTAAGTGAGCCTCCAAGATTCTTCCCCGTAGGTTTGTACTGGTAAGATGCCGCTGTCATACACTTTCTTCTAAAGCGACAATGGTATGCTGCTATTGATTATCTGAGAATGTCTGCCGTATGCACCCCACCCCATTCTGATCCTTCTAATTATCTCTGCCTCATGGTTGTGATCTGTGGTCACAACTTGGCCTAAGTAGATATATTCGCTTACCACTTTCTCTGCCTCGCCACCTATCTCAAACCGCTGTGCTGTCCCGAGGTTATTGATCATTACTTTAGTTTTCTGCATATTAATTTTCAGGCCCACGGTACTACTCTGTTCGCCCAGTGCGGAAATCATGCTTTGTAATTCGTCCCTCGAGTTACTTAGCAAGGCAACGTCATCAGCAAATCTGAGGTTACTGAGGTATTCTCCATTAACCCTTACTCCCACCTGTTCCCAATCCAACGTTCTGAATACTTCTTGTGAGCATGCTGTGAATAACATTGGAGAGATTGTGTCTCCTTGTCTGACACCCTTCCTTATAGGTATCTTACTGCTCTCCTTATGGAGGATGATGGTAGCTGTAGACCCATTGTAGATGTCCTCTTGTATTCTTACATAATACTCATCTACCCCCTGGTTCTGTAATGCCTGAGTGACTGCTAGGGTTTCGACCGAGTCAAATGCTTTCTCATAATCTGTAAAGGCTATATATAGGGGTTCAGTATACTCAGCGCACTTCTCTATCACCTGATTGATCGTGTGAATATGGCCCAGATATGGTCCAGATCGTACAGATATGTTTTTCTAATACCCGTTCGACTCTGCTGCTGAGCCCATCTTCACTCGACTAGATCGCGAGTACAGCACGCTGCCATGGTCGTTTGTCGCCATTTCCCGACGCGCTGTGTGTCGCCCTTGTTCCGTGTCCAAGTTATTGGCACCTTTCGCATTTGAGTTTCTGTTCTTTGGCGGCACATTTTAGCCTCACTCTCCCCAGTTTGAGCCGGTTCTGGGCGCGCGACCCTCGGCTCAAGCTCTGCACCTCGCAGAACTCTGACTTTTTACTGAAAAGCAGTATACCTCACCAGCCAAGGAACTGTTCGTGTCTGCGTCAGCAGAAAACTCCCATGCTAAATAAAAGTAGTTTCTGCCACCGTCAGAAATCGAAGCTGGATCCAAATAGAGAAATGGAGCGAGAGCCCGTCACTTACCGACTAAGCTGCGGCCACATGAGTGGGCGCGTAGTCAGGCAGTCCACTTGACGAATACACGGATGGTGTACACAACCCCTTGAGCCGATTCAAAGCCCCCTTGTGAAGTGCAAACAGCATAAGGTGTAATCACGGCGTTCGTATGGGTTCGATAAGCGGCGAACTAAGTTGTGTTTGAGAGCAGGAGGATAGATGGAAGGGCCCTTTTTGCTCGTGACGCATTAACTAAGAGGGACGTAGACGCAGTGAGGGAAATAACGATATAGCCGAGCGTTCCGGTCGGTCTCCTACTCACCCTGCGCGAGACCGTCCTCTCCGAATTCTTTCTGCTGTCGCTGCTGCGTTCGGTCGACCTTGGATCTTTCTGTGTGGAGCCACGTGTGTGAATTCAAGTGACGTCGCATGAGCAATCGTTCTGGGTGTCTCTACAGCTTCGCTTTCCAAACCGGTTGACAGGTGGATTGGCGCCCATTTTTTTCGAACGGCTCTCTGATTGCAGCTATCTAACCAGTGCTTTGGTGGGCTTCTTGTGCACATACTCCGGGTGAAGGTTTCTATATAGGTACATGAGACGATGCTTATGATAAAATAAGTCCGAGTGACGATTTTGTTTGTCGTCTTTCTATGATTTTTATCGTAGTCGCGCTCTAATTTTTACCAAATGCAGCCGTTGTCATTGTAAGTTGGCGTACAGACATTACGAGCCCACCATAAAAAGCATGGCCATCTTCTAAAGATGGAATATGGTTACAGCTCTACTTTACAGTCCTGTCCACTGCCACCGCTGATTTTGCGATTAGTGTGACCCCGCTATATCTATCTCCCCTCTGCCGTTTTTATGCTGCTTTAAAGGGGTCCATGCACAGGAAGGTTTAATGCACCGCACCATTGACATACCCGTAATACTGGGGCGTATTTCAACGTGGACGTCCTCACGGCATGGTACAACCCGACTGTTGTAATCCGTGACCGAGCCATTTTGGCTGGTGTGTTGCACAGGCGGTAAGATGACTGCGACGTGAAGGGGCCCTTATGTTTTTACCATAAAGTACGACCATATTCCTTCCATGATTCGTTCAACTAATTATAGAAGTATCATCCATCGCAAATTACAATAAAATGGGTTTTATTTCGTGCACATCTTGGACAGTGCCCTGCTTCGTGGGCCATCCTTCTTCACAGCGCAGGAGGGCACGGATATTGCGGTTACGTAGCATTGCTTGCCGGGTACCTTCACACTGAGGACAGCGGATCGTCGTGTATTTGCACCGAAAGGCATAGCATGCTGGATTAAAATATTTATTCCTTATGATAGCTTAAATGTACAAAATTGGCGGAACGAAATTTTGAAATACAATGAAATTGCACAAAGGAAATATCCTAACAGCACAAATGATGTCATCATATCAGAAATATGTATCTTATACATAAAGTGCACTAATCAAAAACTAAAATAACAAAACCTGTGGAAAAAAGTTGGAAATGCGAATAAAAAATAGCGAGCACCTGCCACGACCGTAAGGTCGTGCGTTACCACAAGTAACGCATAACAGGCGGAAGCAAATGATTAATTTCAAGTCATGGTGTAGATGGCAGCATAATCGAACAGAACGTTCAAAAAAGCAAAACCCGAAAATAGAAATATGAAAATAATACAAAAACTAATTTCGGAAACAAAGACACATGCGTTTTATCTAACACTGAAGAAATGCGAAATGAGGACGACTGAAGAATTCACAGAGTAGGGTGCTGTGAACCACTGGAGAACGATTTATTGGAAGACATTGATAACACGAAAAAACGCAGGCCACCAGCATGCGTCCATTGAAGGAGGATATAACACTCCAGGTATATCGTGGAAGCTAACAATGATACTAAATCAATCAAGCGGAAAGCGTACAGGCTGCTATCTAGTACAGGTACTATTGAACTGGCTAGATAAGCCAACTCTCGTTCTAAAACCGCAATCGATGGTGTTCTGAGGCAATTTTCATGTCGAATGCCAATTATGCAGTTTCATACTTACTGAGAAAATATGATGGAAATCACGGAGGCCTCCCATATTTCCAATGATGAGCGTTCCGATACCGTTTCTAAGTACGACTCGTCCGCATCTTGGAGCGGCAATCCCTGTCTCACATTTAATGTAAGGTATTGTAAGATTGGTTCTTGTTCCTGTTTGCATATGTGTAAGCCTGTACTCTAAGGCGGTGATTTACGCATCTACAAGACTGGCCTATGCAAACTCCACTGCATGAAAGTGGGATTTCACACACTACATTCTCTGCACATTCCACATACCAGTTCTCATGCTTTTTTCTCACGTGTGGCTCCTGGAGCATCGTTGCTGTTTACCTTGGCGCACAAAGACGCCAGTTTGTTTTTCGCTGAAAAAAAAATTAACTCCCCTCGCAAGTTCCTGCCCACATCCGAACGAACCGGCGTTGGTCTCCGTCGTCATAGAGCTTGTCTGCAAGGGAGTGCTGGACCGTCTGCCAAGGAGAAAGCCCTGCAATAAACAAAAACCGGAGATTCACCCACTCTGTGGATTGAAGCTGTGCCAGAGCAGAAGAGACCCTGGAACTCGGACGCAAAGACTGCCTACAACCGTGCCAGGGAAAGTGGCGATCAGTGTTCTTCTTGTGAAACACAGGAGAAAAGGCCAGTTTTTTGCTGAAAAAAAAGCATTAAAAGGGTCAGTTTTCGAAGCTACTTCCGTAGAAAAGCCCCCGTCGGAACCCGAGCCGGGTGGGATTCCGCCTGCCGGGGGCTAAAAAGAGGGTACCCTTCAACCGTGTAGTCTGAGAGGCGCCAGGTAGCACGCCCTGCAGGAAACAAAAAACCGTGAACATAATACCCACAGAAAATGGAGGGAAAATACGCCGGGAAGCGTAGCTGGTAATCGCACCAAAGGATTCTGGAGGCCGTGGGGGGAAAGTGGCGATCAGTGTTCTTGTTGTGAAACACAGGAGAAAAGGCCAAGTGTGAAGAAAAACAACGTTTCATCTCGAAAGGAGTCAGTCTTCGAAGCTACTTCTTGTAGAAAAGCCCGCCGGGTGGGAACCGAGCCGGGTGGGATTCCAGCCATGGCCCGGGGGCTAAAAAGAGGGTACCCTTCAACCCGTGTAGTCTGAGAGGCGCTGGTTAGCACCCCGAAGCTCAGGAAACAAAAATACCTTAACATAAATACCCCAGAAAATGGAGGGGAAAATACCCCGCCGGTAGCGTAGTGGTAATCGCACCAGACAGGTATTCTGGAGGTCGTGGGTTGAGATCGCACCCGGCGTGCGAAGAAAGGAACCTCTTCCTTAAACGTCAGTAAACTTTTATTTTTATTTTTAATGCCTTTTCGTTCTCGTTTGTCTCTGTCTCTACTTACCTATGTTTGCAGACAATATATATATAAAAAATAAATATATGTATATATAAAGATGTATATAGATATATATGTATATATATATATATATATATATATATATATATATATATATATATATATATATATATATATATATATATATAATACCACCACTCTGGACATGTCGTGTTTTTCTTTCTTTCTTTCTCATGTACTATTATTAATAACAAATAATGTAACGTCACTTACGGTAAAAAAAAGTCTAACCATTCCCCTATGCCTTCTTTGGCGTTGTAGACTGCCGGCATTTCTTTCTGTATTTCCTAACGAGCCCCTTATTTGAAAATCGATATACATATATATATATATATATATATATATATATATATATATATATATATATATATTATATATATGTATATATATATTTATGTTTATATTGTTACGTGGCGGCAGATGACACGGACCATGTAGCGATGAAGCGAGGTATTTACATAATGGTTAAAGAACTATTTACATAATGCCAAAACGGAGCCCGGCCTGGCAGCGCGGCGCAAACAGCTCTTCTTCGTCGTCACCATCCTTGGTGGTGGGCCATGGCGCCACGGGGATTGTCCGCCACGTCCCGTGACATCACCCCGCCGGTCGAAGACGACCGTCCCGGTCGACGCCGACGCCCGTTGGCGAATGAATGCGGATGAGTGTGCGATGAGAAATGCAGACGAATCGCTTGCCACCACGAATGACGATGATGGTGTTGATTGATGCCTGGCCCAGCAACAGCAATGGCTTCAGCCGTGACGAAGCGCCAAGGGTTCTAAGGCCACGTCGTACGGAAGGGCGGGGGAATCCATCTTCGGCTTGCATGGGCACGGCTCATCTCGGCTTGTCGTCCCTTGGGTCTTTCGGGCTGGGGACACGAGGCGGGGGGCATCGTCGTGTGGTGGTCTCTGCTGGGCTGGGGCTGCCCGGCGCGGCTTCGATATCCCTGGCGGCAACGTCCATACCGATGCGATGCGATGCTGGGACCAGGATGGGGATGACGAACCCGCACGCTCCACCAAATGTTACGTGGCGGCAGATGACACGGACCATGTAGCGATGAAGCGATGTATTTACATAATGGTTAAAGAACTATTTACATAATGCCAAAACGGAGCCCGGCCTGGCAGCGCGGCGCAAACAGCTCTTCTTCGTCGTCACCATCCTTGGTGGTGGGCCATGGCGCCACGGGGATTGTCCGCCACGTCCCGTGACAATAATTATATATATATATATATTATATATATATATATATATATATATATATATATATTATATATATTATTATATATATATATATATGTATTTGTGTATGTATGTATGTATATAGGACAGAATTAAGAGTTGGCAGTCAAGTAAACCTCGGAAAGCAAAGCGGAGGACGTGGTAGGTCGGGGAAACAGATGAACAATTTGGAAAGAAAGAAAGTGGAGAAAAGTGGAGACTTCTAACTCTTATTTCTGTTTTATTTTCAACGAGCCCCTCATTTCCCATTCTGATTCGTTACATGCATAGCGAGGGCCTCTGTTCTGCAGTCTTGGTGCCAAAGTTAGCTTAAGAGGGTTCAACGCGCGTCGACCACTCTCGACAGGTCGTAGACACTCGAGTCGTGGCCTGGGGGTTAAAAGATGGTCCCTTTCACCCCGAGTAGTCCGAGTGGCGCTGGCTACCCCCCCAGTTTACCGCATCAGACCGGTCTGGTTACCGCACAGGTCTGGTGCGATAGGTCTGGTTATCGCACCCGACCGGTATTCTGGAGGTCGTGGGTTCGGATCCCACCTGGCGGGCATTTTGTCTTCATTTTCTTTATTTCTTTCCAAATTCTTTATGTTTCAATGCCCTACCATATCCTCCCCTTTGCTTTCCCTTTCCCAGGTTTTCTTGACTGCCAAATCTTAATTCTGTCCTATTTTCAACGAGCCCATCACTCGCTATATATATATATATACAAATATATATATATATTAAAATATATATATATATATATATGTATATATATATATATATTTATATATTCCACATAGTAAACCTTTCCGAACCCCCCCTCACTGATGACGAGAGAGAGAGAGAGATAAACATTTATTATACTGATGACGAAGAATGCATGCTACCAAGAGGTTTGAATTTTTGCACTGCAACCGGCAGACTAGACGAACTCTAACTCTATAAGGATCTTGAGAACTTCTCTCGACCGCTTAGGCAAAGCTAATATTACTATGGCAAATCACAAGACCCTACACTGGACACTAGACTGCCATCACTACGCCATTGGACTCCTCCACCACAAAGAGACAAATGCTTAGACATCTAAATCAATGCGGTACAATGTGACATTCTCTCTCAATGTAAAAAGCGATCACCGCATCACAGAAACCTCTCAAAGAAAGAGTAAAAGGCATTGAAAGGTTTAAGCGGGCTCTCCGACATCACAATCAAACCCGCCAAGAACGGTGGCGCAATCGGTATTTCGAATAAGCAGGACTACATCACTGAGGGGAAAGACAGCTCAGGGATACTTATCTGTATAAACGAACCGACAACGATCAGACACCCCAATTTACGAACAAGGTAAGGCACTGATGGCGTTCGTCATGGACAAAAAAAATTCCAGAAAAAACTGCAGCCTCACTTCAAATTTTAAGTCCAGTTGCAGGACGATTTTATTTGTTGCCTAAAATATATAAAGCAGGAAAACCAGGCGTTAGTGACGTTACAATATTTAGTGACGTTAGTGACATTACAATATTTTTTTTATTACTTACGTGAGAATTAAAGAAAGAAAAACACGCGCCCAGAGTGGGGACCGAACCCAAGCCTTTCGATTAGATCTCGAATGCCTTACCAATTCGGCTATCTGGGCGACTTTGGTCTTCTTCACTTTATCTGTACTTTATCTGCACTGTATCTTCACTTTATCTCCTTCACTTTAACTGTATCTGACGCTTGAGGGTGGTAGCCAGCGCCACTCAGACTACAAGGGGATAAGGGGACCTTCTTTTCAACCCCTGGAGCGTGACTCGAACGTCTACAGCCTGTCATAAGCGGGTAACTGGCGGGAAACACTCTTATGCTACCTTCGCATCAAGGCTGCCAGAACCGATGCCCTCGCTAAGCTTTTGCACGATAATATGGTTTGGAAATCAGGGGCTCGTTAGGAAATACAGAAAGAAATGCCGGCAGTATAGACTGCCGGCATTTCTTTCTGTATTTCCTAACGAGCCCCTCATTTCCAATATATATATATATATATATATATATATATATATATATATATATATATTATATATATATATATATAATGCCCCCCAGCGGGCATTTTTTCACGACTTTCTGACTCAAAAAATTCTTCAGCTCTTTCTACGACCTACCGCATTCCTCCCTTTGCTTTCCTAGGTTATCTTGACTGCCAACCCTTATTCTGTCTTAATTCACCGAGCCCCTAATTTCCAATTTCAGATTCGCTACATGTATAGCGAGGGATTCTGTTCTGGCAGTCTTTATGCCAAAGGTAACTTAAGAGGCTTCAACGCTGGTCGACCACTCTCGCCATGTCGTAGACACTCGAGTCACGGGCCGCGGTTTAAAAAGAAGGTCCCCTTCACCCCGAGTAGTCTTAATGGCGCTGGCTACCACCCCCAAGTGCAGAAAACCAAAAATACCTTAACATAAATACCCGAAAAAGTGGTGGAGAAATAGCCCCGCTGGTGGCATAGTGGTTATCGCACCAGACCGGTATTCTGGAGGTCGTGGGTTCCGATACCACCCGGCGGGCATTTTTTCACCACTTTCTTTCTGACACAAAAAATTCTTCATCTGTTTCTTTGCACTAACGTATTGCTCTCTTTGCTTTCCGAGGTTTTCTTGATTGCCAACCCTCGTTCTCTCTAAATTCACGCCGAGCCCCTAATTTCCAATGTCTGAATCACTATATATATATATATATATATATATATATATATATATATATATATATATATATATATATATATATATTATATAAGGTTAGTAGAGACAGAGACAAACGAGAAAGACGTAGAAAATAAACATACGTTTATTCACGTTTCAGGGAGCGGACTCCCTTTCTTCAGAGTACTCTCTCTCTGAAACGTCAGTAAACCTATTTTTATTTTCTACGTCTTTCTCGTTTGTCTCTGTCTCTACAAACCTTATTTTTTTCGCGCTCTGTGTGAGTTTTTATCTTTTCAGACTATATATTTATTATATATATATATATATATATATATATATATATATTGTAATGAGAGATTGGCGCAACCACTGGAAACCCGCGCGTACGGCTGGTTCACGAATCATCGCCAGCAGCGGACGCGAGACAGAAGAAGCAGAAGACTTGTGTGTCCGACATAGCCTGGTCTACTCGTTTTGGGGACTGATCTTCGCTACCTATAAACCCCCTTTCAATTGGTGAGGTACGGGCTATTCTCAATTAGTGATGTCACTGGCAATGGAACTTCGAGGAGTAGGGGGGGTGACGGATTTAGCATCCACAGGAGAGGGGGGCAGAGGGAATCCTGGAGGGGACTTGGCCCCATATTCCCCCCGTCGTCGGCGCCTCTGCATGAAATGCTTTTTCAGCCCAAGACAAACAAGTAGGTATGAACAATTAGAATCTTACTCACAGAAAAAAGCACGTAATAAAATAGTTTCGGGCGTATCCTCCAATCTTCTTTCGCAGGACTACAGGTAAAGGACGCTTTCTAGGTGCGGGGCATCAAAGCCCTCTTAAACTTTCTTGAGACCGAAGTCCGAGATTTTCTGAGTGGCTCATTGGTGGACCACCGGGACATGTCTGAGTTTCAGTTTATTTCGGACATTAACACCTGCATGCAGTGTTGCGCATGAGACGGGGCAAAAGGACACTCATATGTCTGCTGACGATGCCTTCTACCTGAGAGTACAGGTCAGAAAGCAGTCGATGTCACCAAAGCAAAAAGAACGGTGGGAAAACTCCGAACTAATACCGAAAAAACGGACACTTTGAATATCTGATAAAGACCGAACAAGGAAGTACCCTAGGTACCGAATACACATAAGATGTTGATTACATGTGCAATGAAAGTAATAACAAGTAAAACAATAGATTGTTACAATTGTATGTTTTTACAAGGTAAAGTTAACATGCGTGATGTTTACCACAATAAACTGGGGTTTGCATACAATGGCCAACAACGCACGAAAGTCAGGTAGGACTGGCAGTATCATAACTCCATTCCTCACGACTTTGTCTTGGAAGCTGTGAGTTTGGCCATCGACTGTTTCGGAAACACCAGGTTCAAAACTGAATGTGCCATCAGCACAAAAGAATTCGTGGTGGGATTGGATTGCTACTTACGTTCCACTTTTTTGCTCACAACGGCGTGCTGTACGAACAGGAAAAGGGGACCTGCATTGGCTCGTCCAATGATCCTATGCTCAGTGACTTGCTACTGGCTTCCTTCGGCAACCCTCTGCAACCAGCCCTTGAGAGTTCGGCCGTTGTGAAGGCCTTTCAGTACGTAGTTGGTTTCCTCGTGGTGTTCGAAGTACATCGTGACCTTTCGAGGCAAGAAACCGGATTTTCGGCGGTATTCTCGACAGTTTTGACGACGTCCGCCGTGACTAATAAGATTCCAGAAGGCGGGAGGTTGAGGTTTGTTAATCTAAAAGTGACTTTCGGCGTGGGCATTGTGTGTTGGAAATACGCTCTAAGAACGCAAAAAAGGTATACTGTCATTCAACCCGGCCCACTCCAAAGTAGTAAAACGTAGCATTGCTGTTGCAGCTATACAGAACTCAGCAATAAAATCTCGCCTGCACATGATGACGAGGACATTACGCAGCGAAATCAACAGAGTTAGAGAAGCGGGATAACCTGTTTCTTTGTTCCACAGCTTCATCGAGAGTGTCTTCAAAAGGGTGCATTAAAAAATGGTAACAAAACGGTGGCAAGAATAAAACTCAAAGGGCTGCCTAAACCTCATACCCTACGTGCATGGGGTGTCACGCTTTTTGAAGAAGGTCTTTGATAAATCACATCTGCGGGCCGTTCTTTTAACGCCCAGAAACCTCGTGTCTTTGTGCGCCAAGCTAAACAGCAACGAGCACCAGAGAGCCATATGTCAGAAAAGGCATGAAAACCATCATCTGAAATGTGCGGACACGGTGGAGTACGAAATCTCACTTTCATACGCACGAGGTTACATAATCCGGGCTGGCAGATGCTTTAAAAAGCGCCTTAGGGAACATGCTTACCCTAAGCACACAGACACAGCCAGCCACCTTGCTGTACCTTACAAGAAATGCGACAAAACTGATTGCCGCCTCAAGCTGAAAGTAACGCGATTTTTAAAACGCTATCGGAAAACGCGTTCCCGGTAACTATTAGAGGCCTCAGCGATTTACATTGGAGGGGAATGTGTTGTGATTGTATTCAATTGCAATTTTAGAATGAGAGGTAGCATATCTAGCCAGTTGAATGTGAGTCGCACTATGCAGCAGCCTTCACGCTTTCTGGTATGGTTGCAGCTTTAGTAGCATTAGTACAGTATATCTGGAGGGATATCTTAGCCTTGAAGGGACGCATGCTTCCGTCCTGTGATTTTCTGTGTATTTAATGTCTTATAATAAATCTTTCTTCAGTTGTTTGTAAGCACTCTAGTTTGTCACTTCCACGCTCCTTCTATTCACGCTGGTTTTTAGTGTCAGCTTTACGTCCCTGCACACTATGTCGTAACAGCAGATTCATAGTTAAACACCTTGTGTGGGAATGCGGCATGCCGTACAAAGAAAGGTGAGACACGAATCACATTACGTTCGCACATACGAAGACTGAATTAAGCAACAGGACGACCAAAAGTAAACGTACACTCTGCAATTTCTTTAACTAGTTTGCGGGAGTGGCAAGTTTTCAATCCTTTGATGTCTTTAGGGGGGATCAGCATAGCATTCAATGGGCCTGCTTGCAACTTGGTTTCCGACGTGTGTGCCACTCGACCTGTTTGCACCTTGGCTTCCGACATACGCCGCTTATGCGTGAAAAGTCGTCGCTCCCGAACGCTTGTTAAAGATATGACCGACCGTACATGTCCCTGTGATATTTCGCGAAACGTTCCATCCTTCTCCAGGCGACCTGGTATAGTCCCTGTGCGGGGCGGACACCACCAAGCCGCCAGTCGATCCTCTTGGAAGGTTACTTTCACCCCATTGACTTTCACTACGTTGTCAGTATGCAGAGCGGATGTGTGAAACGAACCCATGCCAGCTGTGAACATTTTGGTACTTTTTTCTTCTTCCCCCTTTTATTCATTGTTTGATGTCCTTCAGAAACAAAAAATAAAATAACAAGATCGGAAACCGATAAAATGCGCCAACAGTGTAACTTCTGGAACTGCACAAGGATGCGTATCGTAAGGAAGTACAACAATAATTATTTATAATGGTGTAAGAGGAGACCACTGATCAAACGGTATATTAAAAAATGCAAGAAATGGATATATAGCACTATATTATTTTGCAAAACGAACCTATGTAATTAAAAATGTGTCTTATACATCTGGAAAATACGATAATAAAACAGAACAGGCAGGAAAGTAATTAAGAGTCGGGAATAAAAATTTTGTAAAAACAAGCAAACCATTACTATGCCTTGAATCTGCAAGAAAATACTGTTGAAGTCGTTAAGGCAGTTAAATAATGGCTCAATTGTGTACGTGTACATCATGGGCAAGAAGAAAAAAAGGAAAACTCTAAAACAATGAAATAATACAACGTATTGGGCTGCAGCTAACGGAATGAGGGTTTAAAATTTGTGGGCAGTGTCTATTACCACGTCAACCGCGGCCCACTCCTCGCTAACAGGAGTGTACTGTGTGCTACAGCAACTTTTAGGGAAGCAGGCATGTGTGCTTACAGCGGATATACGTCTCCCTAGAGCTTTTGTCAGCGTGCAAAAATTACGCACTTGGGCAGGTATCATTTAGTGTTAAATATTTTGTCTAGTTTTATCTAGAGGGGAAGAGGAGCAAGGGGTGCAAAAAATTTAATTGGGAGTTGTGAAAATTAAACGCCAGGCTACTAAAGGGCAACACTTTGAACAAAGCAGCGGAGGAGATGTTTGTTAAGTGCAGAGATGAAATTGAAATTGGGTGGAGAGCAAAGTGGTAGTTTATCAAGCAAGACTTCAGATCGACCGCCATCGAAAGGGCGTATTCTGCCTTATTAGAGCAAACAGGGAGGAAGAAGACACCCTTTGACACAATCTTAGTCGGCATTGTTCAGCGATGACATCGCAAACATCAAATGCAGGCTGGAAGCGATAGACCAGGAAAGATACAGGCCGCAACAATCAGAGCGCGAGCAGAAAGGCTGCTGGCTGGGGAGGCGCAACGCAAAACCTGCCTTCTGACTTAGAGATGCGTTATGCGAAAGCCAGCAAAATTGAACAAATATTCTGTCAGGGCGTTTCTACGCGCCAGGACGAGGTAATCAAACGACAGGTCATGTGGTTTTACACAGAATTTATCGGCGCTCCATGTCGCAAAGTATATGTTCTTGAGCGCGAGTTGCTTTTGCTGTTACCAGTGTTAGATGACGAGACTAGGCAAGTGCTTTAAGAACCTGTAAGTTTAAAAGAATTGGAAACGGCAATTGCTGAATTAAAACACGGTATAGCTGTGGGTCCCGATGGTCTGAGTTCGGAGTTGTATAGGATGTACAAAACTATAGTTGCCCTTTTTCTGTTTCTTGTGTTTGATTAATCTTTAAAAACTGAGCATTGCCGAAAAGACTCACCCGCCTACCCACCATCATTATACCAGGCTCCGAGGATGCTTGGAAGAGGCAGTCGGTGACAGAATATCGATCCGTTACATGGGCCACGTCAAACTTCAAACTAATTGTGAAGATTGTTGCCAAGCGACTTCATAACGTAACTAGTAATGTTGTCGGGCCACACCAGACGTGTGGCAATAAGGTTCTAAGTATTGTAGCAAAGATTCACGTAGCGCCATCTATCTCGCAATGCTGGGACATGTTCTTTCAGATGTCGCCATGCCAGATGTAGATTTTAAGAAATCCTTTGATGGTGTTGGTCATAGGACGATTTTTTTCCACTTTGAAGCATATAAAGCTGGGAGATGTTATTTTAAATGGCGTTATATTGGCGTACCATAAATGGTTGATGCAGCTTATAAATAACAAAAGTGCAACAGTGTGGATTCTAGTGCGGTCTTCAGTAATGCAATGGTGCCATGCTTCCCTGTAGTTTTTTCCTATTTTTCTAGAATCGTTTTGGTTAAAAATTACAAACGATAATTATGTATGAGGTTTTGTGCTGCATGCAAGCGAAGTCAAGCTGCTCATGGCTGCTTATGATGTGCCATATTCAGCACAGACAAAGTGTGAGTAGAGCTTCCGGCAAAACCAAATATTTGCCTGACGTCAGCAGCGGAAACTAGAAATCGATAGCGACTGTTTCTGAGCGCGTAAATTTTATCACCCCACGTGAGTGGTATCTGCGGCACGAATTGAGAGTTATCGGGACAGCAATGGAGTGGCAGGACAAAACTCAAAGGCTGCTCACTAAAGCCACAAAGTCGGGTGGCCGGGCATTGTCCGTGTTCGGAAGGGCCACTGTATGCAACTTAGAATTTCTTGGTGAAAGTGGGGTTCGTGAGGCAGGGTATCCACTGCTCCGTATCCATATGAATAAGGTGCATCGTATTTTTCCTGTTTCAGTTTGGAATTCAACAAGGCAGCGCACGAGTCAAAGTTTTTTTTTCGAAAAGTGATTGTTGGACGGCTCGGGCTTTCAGTTATATACGTAAGATATGCATTTTGGGTTATTCAAGTGACTCTTTCTGGCGTAGTTTTTTTTTCAAGTTGCCTTAATATAATGCTTTATTGCAGTTCACCGTTTCTCCGTGCAATAAGAATTGCCTACAATTAGAGGAAATCTGAGAGGATAAGTTGGCACAATTAGATTCCTTTTTGTGTGGTTTTTTCCTGTGATTTGGCATACCTCCTCCCCGCAAACGTTTCTGTCGCGACCATCGGCTTCCAGGGTAAACTGCTGCGGACAAATAAAACAAATTATCGGCACCACCGGGAGGGGATCCTTGGAGCCGTATACAGTAACGGGGCAACAGCCGGTTATCGACTCAGCTACAACCACTGAGCTACACTCGCACTACGAGAGAGGAAGACACACGGTACACTCAACGAGCACAGTGCAGGTTTACCACCTGCGCTTCTTCAAATCCCTCGTGTTTAGTAAAAATGGCAATATCTATGATAATGGCATTCACGTGGTTTACATTAGCGGGGAAGTGAACCGCCCATGTACAAGGGGCGGGCGTTTCTTGCCGGTTACGCATGAAACAAGAGTGAGGGCATGCAATAAGTGAGCTGACACCGGATCGTTGCATGCCACCCGCCTCGTCACCCTTCACCAGACGTTCCTCTCTGTTTTCTTTATGCCGTTGCTACGGCGTTCGGTCACTAGTTATGCGGCCGCCGGCCCCACGAAACGCAGTTAACAGCTGTCAGTCTCGGGTTTAGTCTTTCCAGAGCAATGACTGTCATTTCAAGTGACGTCGCATGAGTAATGGTTAGGGGTGTAGTTTACTGTTTCGCAGACCAGCCACCTTCACGGCGTGGATTAAGCCATTCTTTTCAACACGGGCGTGCACAACAATCTACAATCACACACAACGTGAAGTGGCAAACAGTACCTAGATCATGAAGAGAATTTATTAAAAACTAGTGACAGGTAGGACCCGCTGTAGTTAGCTACTCCACGGGTCGACAGGGAACAGGATTATGCAACGTGCCACAGAGAAAAGGAAATGAACATCACACGAGTTCACAAAAAACTAGGTCCACCTCACCGAATCTTCTCTACAATAATGTACGTGGCACGAGGTTCAGACACTATAGTTCACGAGTGGGAGTCTACATAAAAACCACAACAGTTCACACACATCTGTTCTACTCATTGTTCATGTTTATATCCGTACAGAGAGGCATGCTCAGCCAGGCTGCCTGAACTGTGCCTTGGCCTCTAACTTACAACTCCGATGAGTACGCAAGTGTTACACCTTATTAATAAGGCATGATACACCATTGCACGGTGGTATTGGCAACCTTGATGAAGCGAGTCGACCAACGCATGAGGAAATATTCTTCACCCAGCGCCACCAGCTCGTACTACAGGTGCTCTATGGCCATTCTCAGAACGCGCCACAACAGTGGATACATGGCACGCTGTGGTTGTGCCTGCAAGAAGGCTAAACCTCGACTAACGCATGAGGAAATATTCTTCACCCAGCGCCACCAGCTCGTACTACAGGTGCTCTATGGCCATTCTCAGAACGCGCCACAACAGTGGATACATGGCACGCTGTGGTTGTGCCTGCAAGAAGGCTACACCTCGCGGGCGCCACACAATCGGCGTAGTTTGTTCTAGTTCCTGTACCAATAGCGTGTTCTTATTATTCTACCTAATTTTTGTATTTCTATTTGTTTTCACTCTAAGCAATGTTAATTATTTGTACCATTTTTTAGTTCTTGTGTTTATTTTGTTCTTGTTCTAGTTTATGTGACACCTTTGTAACCCCCCTACCCTATGTAATACCCTCCCCAGAGGGCCTTTAGGGTTTTTTTGAAATAAAAAAAAAATAAAATAACAAAGGCACCCACACACACCAGAAAAGCTGATGAATGGATCTTTCGATTTCGTGCGGGCTCCCAGCGTAAGCTCAAACATTCTGCTGAGTAAAACCCAGAATGTGGCGGCCACACGACACTCAAAAAGAGCATGCTGTAGCGTCTCACTGCGTCCGCATTGCGGGCACCGGGCCGAGCGAACCAGACCAAATGCTGCAAGGTGGTCACACGTCGGCAGGGCTCTCGAGCCACGAAGCCACCCGAAATCACGAACGTCTGCAAGAAGCACCGCTGTTGCCAGCGGGCCCAGCGAGACTTCTCTTTTTGTCGATCATTCAATTGGCCAGTAGCCAATTTCTCGAATATATCAGTCGCAGATGAGGCTCTAATATCCAAATCTGGGTTTCCCGACTGAAATACTCTAAGTGTTTTAGCAACGTACTTACAGAAAGTCGGCGGCTGCACGGCTGTGTGTCCGGTATTGGGGTCATCATAAAACAACACTCGAACAATACCCAAGAAGTAGCGAAGCAGTACCTGTCCCATGTACTCATCATCATCTACCAGTTTCCACACACCGCGTAATGCTAGAACACTTGACATCATGTTCAGGCGTGGCCTGCTAAAGCCCCCATGCTGCGGGGCAGACGCAGCAGAGCGCGCGCAACTGTCTCGGTCTTTCAGGCCCAGAAAAGCGACCCGAATTTTGTGAACAGCCGACGGGTTATGTCACGAGGTGGCGGAGCCACCCTCACCACGTAAAATAACGCCGCTGACAGGCACGACTTAATGATATAGCTCCTCTCAGAAGGAGACAGCTTGAAAGTTGACGCTATGCTTATACCTTAGTCGGCACGACGTAATGATATAGCTCCTCTCAGGTAGAGAGCGTTTGAATGTTGACGCTATGCTTATACGTTCGTCACCCGTGCCAAACAAACCCTTGCACGTCTAACGAGCGACTTTTCCAGAGCAGTGCAAGACTAGACATCAAATATTGAAGTTTGAGTATGTCGACCATTTTATGATCCTGCTGAGAGTTGTTGCTTGCTTCTATAAACTTTTGTTTTATATTCGAGTAAATAAGCAAAAGTGCAAAATACAAAATCTTGCTTGTATAAAGTTGCTGTAACCAAAATTAAAATATTTATTTAAAATACTTTTAAAAAATATTTATTTAAATTTATTTAAAGAACTGTTTTACCACTTTACGTATTTTTCGTAATTTATTAAATATTTAGAATAAAAAATAGCTCGTTATCTTATAAACACCAAATAATATTTTGGTGAAAGTTTGGGACTTTCTAAGGAAGTGAAGGTGCAACCTTTGTTGGAAGATCTACTTATCTGCCGTTAAAATTTCACTCGCACTTAGGCGGCCACACGCGTTATTACTTGACGAGGGCTGTCGATAGCACCTTCCAACTCTTTTTCAAACCTGGTGCAATACCAAGGATCTTACAGCTGATTTGCTGTCATAATACCCGTTAAACTCTGCTGCAAGGCACCTCATCACACTGCCAGGGTGATTCCTCACCTTTTCCCGACGCGCGTTGCGTCGCGCTTCTTCCATGTCGTGGTTCTTGCCCGCATTCGCACTGTAGTTTCTGTTTCCTGGCGCAAATTTGGGCCTCACGCTCCCCAGCTTACGCCATTTCTGTGTGCGCGATACTCGGTTAAAGCTCCCCACCTCGCAGAAGAACTTTTTAATGCAAACCAGTATACCTACCAGCCAAGAAACTGTTCGTGTCCGCTTCAGCAGAAAATTCCCATGCTAGAACTAAAGTAGTTACTGGCACCGCAGAAATCGAACCTGGTTGCGAATAGAGAAATGCAGCGAAAGCCCGTCGTCTTACCGACTAAGCTACGCCCACACGAGGTGACGGGTAGACAGATTGTGTACTCAACAAGTATACGGATGGTGTACTCAACCCCTTAGGCCCATTACAAGCCCCGTGTGAAGTGGAAATCGCATCAGGTATGGTAGCGTCGTTCAAGTGATTTCGATTATCGGTGAACTGAAACGCGCCTTGGGAAAGGAGGGCGGCGGGGGGGGGGGGGGGCGCTTTTTGCCAGTGACGCGTGAAAAAAGAGTGAGGGGAGGCAGAAAGAGATAATTCCATGGTCATGCCTGCCCGCCTCCCCCTTACCCTTCACCAGATGCTTGTCTCTTCTTTTGTTCTGCCGGCGCGGCTGCGTTCAGACATCACTGGTTTCACTCTTTGTAGAGCCAAGTATGTGAATTCAAGTGAGGTGAGATGGGTAATCGTTGTGTGTGACGTTTATAGCTTCAAAGTCAACCACCTTTACAGCGTGGATTGGATCCAATTTTTTCCACTATCTTTCAAATGTTTCGACGAAGGGTCTGAGGAAAGATCTATGAAAATCTCTTTGATTTACCCCTGTACCGAGCAGTGTACTGTGCTGGCCAAGGACCAGATGGTTCGTCCAGGGTGAAAGGCATGGTAAGCCCAGCCTCTGTGAAAACCTTCTGTTTTAAACTGCACATCAACATACTTTCTGCAACAACATGGATGGTTGAGACAGGTCCTTTTGTGGCTTGGGATAACTTCTGCATCCTCTGCCAGGAACCGGAAACTACAGCACACGTTTTCACGCAGTGTTGGCATGCCATTTTCTTTTGGGATTTCCAGACGAGAATCCTTAAGGGTGAGTGTCCCGTGACAACCCAAGAAATAATTTTCCTTTGTGTAAATACCCAAGGTGGAATGCTGCATGATATGATTATATTTTTGGAATGTATAGCACCTGGCTTTTACGAAGGGTCGAACGCCATGGTGATGTCATGCGCACAACTTGAGCGCATATGTCAGTGAAAAGTAAATTAGTGGCCTGATATGTATATTAGTGGAAAATCCTTTTGCTGATTTCTTTCTAGTGCTTCAAAAATTGGTACCTTTTGACGTTTTCAGTAGCGTTCGCCAACCAAAGCATGGTAGGCGCCTTTTATGACACCAATGACAGGAAAAAATTAACAGCAAAGGAAATAAAGAAAAAAACGTTTTGTGGTACTGTGGTATAGCCCCTGCTCATAAACGAGAAAGCGCAGGATCAAGTCTGGCCGGTGGGAGGGGAGTGTTTTTTTTATTTTTCGTAATTTTGGGAGTTGTGGCTCGTCGTGATTTTAGTGCTTCTTTCGTTTGTGTTATTACCATAACAAGCGATCGACGACTGTAGAATGGGTTGGATGGGTTTGATGATGATGATGATGGTTGGGTTTTATTGGCGCAAGGCCGACTATGGGCAAAGAGCGCCAAAGAAGAAGTTACTGAACTGTGATAAGACCGTACATACTAAGACATGCGACTAAAAGTAAAGGTGATGCAAAACTAAAGAGAATGGAGATGGCTGGTGTATAGGGCCAGGGTGATTACACATGATATGACAAGAGCTGCAGAAAGTTTACCTCAGCTAAAAACTTAAAAACACGCTGAATAGAAAACATTGGTTCGTCGGCTAAAAAGTATGATGGGTGCAAAGGAATGTGTCGTCTGTATAATTCAGGGAAATGTTTGTGTCGTGTTGTGTCAAGTGCCTTGCATGTGATTAGTATGTGGACTATGGATAGGCCCATTCCACACCTGCTACACGTGGGTCCCGAAGTTCCAGTGAGCAGGTGGGAGTGCGTAACATGTGTGTGGCCTATCCGCAGCCTAGCCAGGGCGACTTCAGTGTAT
Source organism: Haemaphysalis longicornis (assembly GCA_013339765.2). Classification (NCBI taxonomy): domain Eukaryota; kingdom Metazoa; phylum Arthropoda; class Arachnida; order Ixodida; family Ixodidae; genus Haemaphysalis; species Haemaphysalis longicornis. The sequence goes on from CM023452.1 coordinate 25,933,816, forward strand.
CTGTTGTGTGAGTCAGTTATGTAGCGTCCCAGTTGTGGTTTTATTACGTGTAGTTTGTTGTCTGTTTGTTGACTCCAGTGTAGTTGCCATGTGTTACGAAGCTGTCGTCTGATGTGTGTCTTTAGGTCGGTGTAAGGTACTGTTGTAATGTCAACTGTAGTCATGAGAGCAGCATCACCAGCCATATGGTCGGCGGCCTCATTGCCAGGGATTCCACAATGCCCTGGTACCCAGCATATAATTATTTCAAGATTTGAGGCATATGCAGACATTAGTACCTTGAAGAGAGCATTTATCACATAGTTTTTAGATGACCTTCCTAATGACAGTGCCTGTACAACGCTTAGAGAATCTGTGTAGACGATGGACTTTGGAATCTTATGTTCGAGGATGTGATTTGACACGAGTAAAATGCCATACGCTTCTGCCGTGTAAATACTGCTGTGAAAATTCATTGTTTTGATAACTCTAAAATTTGGTCCGTGCGCTGCACAAGAGACAGTAGAATTAGTTTTGGACGCGTCGCTATAGAATTCTGCGCACCTGTACTTGTCCTGTAGGAACAGGAAGTGCTGCAGAATTGCATTCCTGGGTACCCTATTTTTTTCTACACGAATGAATGACAGGTCGCATGTACAGGACGAAGATGCCATGGTGCGATGAAATTATGAATGGGTGTCTTGTGCGTGTCTGAAAGGGGGACATGGAGTGCAGAAGCCTCTTCCCTAACTCTGAGAGAGAAACGGTAAGGGAATAGATGGCCTGTTTAAAAAGAGTTGTAAATTTGATGTATCGTTCATGATGGGATTAAAAGGATGGTTGGTCAGAGACACGATCTTGGATGCATACAACAGGTCAACATACTCCCGCTGATGCCCTAGGCACCATTTGTCGCACTCGACATAAAGACTTTCAACAGGGCTAGTGCGGAATGCGCCACATGAGAGGCGAAGGCCAAGATGCAGCACTGGGTCGAGCATTTTCAGTGCTGTTTTTGTAGCCGACCCATACACGACACTGCCGTAGTCGAGCCGAGACCCCACCAACGCTGTGTACAGGCGCAGCAGGAGTTGTTTGTCGGCCCCATAAGATTGATGTGAGAGGACCTTAAGAATATTCATTGTTTTTAAGCATTTGCATTTCAGCTGTCTGATATGTGGGATGAATGTAAGTTTTTCGTCGAATAAAATACCTAAAAACTTGTGTTCCTTGTTCACAGGAATTGGCACATTCGCAAGAGTGATGTCTGGGTCCGGGTGGACGCCACGCCTCCTGGAGAATAGAACACAAGAGCTCTTCGCGGGATTAAGATTAAAGCCATTCTTGTCAGCCCAGCCGGCAAGTTTCTTGACGCCGAGCTGGACTTGACGTTCGCAGATGGACAGGTTACACGATTTAAAGGATATCTGCACGTCATCTACATACATGGAATAAGAGATTGTAGGTGGCAGTGCCTTTCCAAGAGAGTTCATTTTACTATGAAGAGAGTGCAGCTCAACACTCCACCTTGCGGCACGCCATTTTCTTGCACATGTACCTTTGACAGTGCAGAACCAACTCTGACGCGAAAGGTTCTCTCCGACATATAACTACAAAGGATGTTCAACATGTTGCCCGCAACACCGATTGACTTTAGGTCACTGAGGATACTGTACCGCCAAGCGGTGTCATAGGCTTTCTCTATGTCGAAAAACACCGTCAGACAAAATTGTTTATGCACAAAGGCATCCTTTATATATTTTTCAAGAGCTACGAGTTGATCGTTCGTTGATCGCCCCGCCCTGAAGCCTGCCTGGCAGCTCTCGAGAAGACCGTTGTACTCAAGGAAGTACACGAGCCTGCGATTTATCATCTTCTCGAGAAGCTTGCACAGGCAGCTGGTCAGGGCAATGGGTCGATAGCTAGCAGGAGAGGAAGGGTCCTTCCCTTCTTTCAAGAATGCTACAACTATGGCCTCCCTCCAAGACTTTGGAATGTGCCCCGAAAGAAATATCTTGTTGTAAAGGTGAAGGAGTGTTACAAGAGTGTCTGCGTGTAAGTGCTGTATCATTGTATATGTAATGTTGTCTGGGCCTGGAGCTGAGGGTTTACACGTGCTTAGAGCAGCCCTCAGCTCATGTAGTGAAAACAGGGAGTTGTAAGAGGTCTGTGATTTGTTGTTGTCGCGTAGGGACTTCTTTTCACAACAGGCTTTATGTTTCAGGAAAGTGTTTGTGTAGTGTGCTGAACTGGACACGTGTTGGAAGTGTTGTGCGAGTGTGTCAGCCTGGTCTTCGAGTGTGTCCCCTGTAGTGCTGACCAGAGGCAGGCTGTGTGTTTGTTGTCCCTTGAGTTTTCGTATTCGTGTCCATACTTTCCTTGTGTCTGTGTAGGAGTTTATTGATGTTATGAATGTACGCCAACTCTCTCGTTTTGCCTCACGGCGCACACGTTTTCCTAACGCCTTGGCCCGTTTGAAAAGAGGAGGTTTCCCGACGTGGGGTACCGACGAAGGATACCCCACGCCTTGTTCTGGGCCTCTCGCGCCCGCCTACAGTCCTCATTCCACCACGGCCTCCGCTGGTTGCGCGGGGCACCAGAGGCGTGGGGAATGGACCTTTCGGCGGCGTCGAGGATGTGCGCCGTGAGGAGTTGGGTAGATTCTTCAACGTGTAGGTGTCCTATGGATGTGTGGTGTAGTTTGGATGTCTCTGTAAATGTATTCCAGTTAGCTCGTGTTTCATTGAACCGATTATGGGAAGATGGACTGCATGGGCCTTTACCTATGTATGTAAGTGAGGTGGGGAAGTGGTCACTGCCATATGGGTCAGTTCCCACACCCCACTCGAGAAGAGGAAAGAGAACTGCGGAGCCAATAGCCAAGTCAAGACATGAGTATGTGTTGTGTCCTATGTTATGATATGTAGGCTGTTTATTGTTGAAAAGGCATGCTCCAGAGGATGTAAGAAACCTCTCTATCAGGCGACCCCGGGCATCCGTACGAGAAGAGCCCCAAAGAGAATTGTGAGCATTAAGGTCGCCTGTTAGAATGTACGGTTCGGGCAGCTGGTCAACCAGCGCCTCGACGTCAGAGCTCGAAAGTGTAACATCAGGAGGAATGTATATGGAGCATACCGTTATCAACCTATTAAATATTATTAAGCGTATTGCTACAGCCTCAAGGATAGTGTTTAAAGTGACAGGGTGGCATGCTAAGGATTTCCGGACGATTATGGCCACACCGCCAGAAGAGTGTGTGCAGCCATCCCTGTCCTTTCTGAAGACCATGTAACTATTCAAGAAATTTGTGTGCTTGGAATTCAAATGTGTTTCCTGAACACACATTACACTTGGCTGATTAGCATGCAGTATTTCGTATACATCGTCAAGATTTTTAAGAAGGCCTCTACAGTTCCATTGAATTATGTTTTCTCTTCCCATTATTTAGTGTGAGAGCTACTGGAGTGTGTGTGTTTGTTTATGTGTCGTCTTTCGGGGCTGTGACTCTCGCCTTTTTGGGCTTGTCGGGAGGCTTTGGCGTCGGGACGCGTTCCTTGCGCTGCGTTGCAGGCAGCAACGGCCCGACATCCATGTCGTCGTCGGATGTCCGAGGGTGCCCGACGGACCGGGCCCCCGGACTTGGCCCCCCCTCGGGAGCCCTTCGTTTGAGCCGCCACCGCCGAGGGCGTCCGGGGCGCCAGAGGTGGCACGGGCGGTGCGGTGGCGGTGGGAGCCGGTGCGGGGCCCGTGGTGTCCATGGCACTCTCCAGCGGACTGGAGGACGGGGAGGCAGGGACGGGAGCGGCACCGGTCCCGACGGAAGAGGTTGCCGCCACACCCGCTGCTGCCTCAGCAAGCGGCGTGGTGGCGGGTTGGGCTGCCAGAGGCAACCCAGGGGGGGGCGGAGGGACCAGGTCAGACTCGCTGAGCTGGGTCCCTGTGGAAACCAAACGCCGCTCCGCCCCCCGGCGAGCTGCGTCGGCGTACCTCCCCAGAGGGAAAGAGGCGAACCTCTTCCGCGCCTCTGGGAAGGTGATGTTTTCTGTGACCTTGAGATTGATTATTTTCTTTTCTATTTGGAACTTTTCGCATTTCCTGGAGTAGGCCGCATGTGGGCCCCTGCAGTTTGCACAAGTGAGGATGTCAGAATTACAGTTGTCGGTGGGGTGGTCCTGCGCGGCGCATTTCGCACACGTTGTTTTGCCGCGGCAAGAGGTTGTACTGTGCCCGAACCGCTGGCACTTGAAGCAACGGCGGGGTTCGGAATGTAAGGACGAATGGAGCATCGAATGAAGCCTGCATTTATATATTGTGGAAGTGCCGAGCGGTCAAAGGTCAGGATAATGTGTTTGGTGGGGATTATCTTGTCATCCCTGCGCATCGTGATGCGCCGCACAGCTGTGACGCCCTGATCCTTTAGACCTTCGAGAAGGTCGGCATCTGTTTCCGTCAGGAGATCTGTCTCAGAAATCACGCCCTGGGAGCTGTTTAGGCTCCTGTGGGGCGTGACCCTGATGTCCAGATCATGGATGCGGGTTTGTGCAAGAAGAGTGTGGGCTTGTTGTTCAGCATTGACTTCTACCAGGATTTCTCCGGTCCTGAGCTTTTTAGCTTGATATTTGCCACCTATGGTGCTTTGCAGAAATTTAGATATCAAGAATACAGACATGGAAGCGACAGGCCGTGCTGAGTCAGCTGACTCAATCACAAGAAAACGAGCATAATTATTCAAGGTTCTTGACAAGACAGTTGTTGAAAGAGGTGGGTACGAAACTTCGGTGCGGCCCCTTTTCGGGGGCCGATCACGTTTGGGGGGGGTTTGGAAAATGCCATATGACACATTGGAAAGCAGGGAGACGGGGGTACTTTCTTCTTTGACCTTACCCTGGTAGCCAAAGAGGTCCCGGAGCTCCCTGCCTGGTGAACAGACAGGGAGCCCATCCGCCGGAGCTTGACCTGGGCTCCGACGGCCACCGTTCATGGTTTCTAACCCTTCACCTATAAACACATTGCCACGGTTGGATCCAGCGTATGTTTGGGGGCTCGGGGTCCGCGGTATCGCCAATACCGTCACCAAGATTGCTCAAGGTGCCCCGTGCGGGGGGTTGGATGGGTTTAATGTAAGTTGAGTGCTGTGTTGTTCGGGTGGTTTCGGCTAAGTTCAATGCTTTTCCCCTTTGTTTGGGTAGGTTATGATACGTTTGGTAGGGTAAACCACTTCGGGTAGAGTACGTTAGGTTAGGTTCGGTAAGGTTAGGTTATGTTAGGTTACGTTGGGAGGTAGTATATTTCTGCGAGTTTTAGGCCAGCCGTATTTTAAGGAACTTCCGTGAGAATTTTTCGGAAGTAATTCTCACGGTGGCAGTGAGATTAGACGCGTCCAAATAAGTAATGTATTTACGTGGCCTAGGAATTCTGTTCATAAGTGGACTATTCCTTAAATTTCTCTATATTTTTTTGTTCTGTATTTAAATTAAGCCAATTATTTTATTTATTAGACATGCCCATCGTACCAATTTGCTGTTTTTCTATTCATTTTTTATACGTGGTCCCATACAAAACCCTCTGACTGAGCTAATTTGTTCGTGTATTATAAATGCGTACCACTTGGTGCCCGCGTTTGTTGATACAGTGGTTTGTCAGAGTCACCCACATCCCCTTCGTGTCCACTGCAGACAATGTTCCGCTCGATGGTGCCGAGCGAATTGCTTTGTTGTTTTTTTAATCAATTGTTTTCGATATTTTGCCTAATTATTCTACCTATGATGTTCTCAACTCCACCGCAAACAAAATCAGGCTAGTATTCCTTGCACGTCAATAAAACCATTGTGCGTGGAATTTGCACGAAGTGCTTGCTAGACATCCTAGAACTGATTGCATTCTGCAAAGACAATACACTCACGATGATTCAAACTCGAAGAGACCTCGCCTCAGGATTTTGTTTCAATTATCAGAAGTGTCAGTCATCGCGAGTGTACTGTATATTATTCAGGGTTACGCCTTTATTATCCCTTCAACCGAAGAACTGGATTACTAAGCGTTCTTATAAAATAATATAGGTCGTCTGTACAACAGAATACAATCCCGTCTGTCGAGAAAGCACTTCCGGGTGTCTTGCTGCAACTATACTGCTCTCTGTGATGGAAGCATGTGCGGTATCCCACACCGCATAAGTGTTTGCCGGTAGCCGATCACTTTCGCAAATAATACGTGTACTACTGGAGCCGAGTCGACACGACCTACTTAGACGGGAACTACGGGTGGGTGAACATTTATGTACTTCTAACAAATTAATGAACTATATTATTGGATACGGTGATGGTTCCTTAGAAATTATTTTCAACTTCGTGGTACGTGGAACAATAGTCTGCTTCGTCCATCGGCTGTGCTATTTTCCAGTTGAATGGGATTATCATCACGCCACGAAATTTTATCATCACAAACGCGAGCTCAACTGTGTTATGTGCAGAAATGCAGGAAATCGCGTAATAATTCCGGACATTCTGGTGCAGCCTCTCTTCATTGTTAGGTATTGTCGTTTTTTTGCCAATGATGTACATGTTAAGCATTACAGCGTCTTTATTTCCCGAATTATGTATTTTTACACAGATGTGACTTCTATTGCATAGCTAACGGTGCTTCGGAATGTGGTAATTCTGTGCGACTGCAAAGTAGAGAGAGAGAGAGAGAGAGAGAGAGAGAGGGAGAGAAAATGAACTTCATTACGAGCATCGTGATATCCGGTGGGGTCCTCCGTCCAGCATCACACGGTAGCCGGCTTCCGCAAATTTGTATCTCGTGTTTGTGTTGGTATTTTGCAATGTTGTTATTATTTTGCGGGGAAGGTATGTGACATATATTTCCTAGTGCGTTATTTCGTTTTATTTTTATTGTCCTATGTTTTTATTTTGTTTGTTTTAATTCTGTTAGATGAATTACTCCTATTTACGCTAATCAATTACTTAAAAAATATGCTAACAAATGTGCTTGTGTGCAAATAGTAAACGTTACACTGCTCCGCGCGGGGCGGCTGGGTACCTCGAAAAGAAAGATACGCATTAACTAGTTTTTTTTTTTTGTAGTTGACAACTGTATAGAACCTAGGAAAAAAATACCATAATTTAGAGGTGCGGCCATGAACGAAACACCAACAGCCCATCCAAAGCCATCCTATTGCAATTTCTTGTTGGCACGTGCGGTAGTATTCCCCCCCTTAACGAAACTTATTTCCGTGGACATTAAATGGGAATATCACAGCGTAAACAAAGAACTGCTGTTGGGGGTTGCTAAAAGTACACGGCGTAGATGAGGAGTTTATACAGTTTATTATAGGAATTTATCGCTTGTATTCACTTTATAGGCATGCATGCAGGCAACCGTGTTAGTGCGGCGTCACTGGCTACGTCCTGCTCTACAGGATGTAGGCGCTTGTCCGTGCTAGGCGTTGACTGTGTGGCGTGTTAACAAACTCTACCTCACCGAACGCGATGTGTTGCCTTGAATTCAATGTTAATGCGATTAATAACACCTCGGTTGACCCCAGCGTTGAGAGTCGGGTTGAAACGGAGCAAACCACGCAGGTCAGCGTTTTTTTTTTCTTCGGCGTGCGGGCGCAGGGGCCCAAGCCGCGCGACTTCCTCCAAGCCGCGCTGTCTGTTGCGCATCGGCCATGTCTGTGGCGTTTCCAGTGCTGCCAACAGGGCTGGATTAAGGTTGGGGCTACGAGGGCTGCAGCCCCGGGCCCCCAGCTGTAAGGGGCCCCACTCAATCATATGAAAAAAAAATATTTTGAGTGTGCTCGCTGCCCGCATGGAAAGTTGAAGGTAGGAGCTTCAACCTCACCTTTACAGCAAAGCTGACTTGTGACAGGTACGGAGGAGTAAGGGGGTGGGGACTCACGCTATGGTTTACAGCCTTCGAGACCATTTCAATTTAATTTAGTTATTCCTACTCCCCTTCCCTGTTTTTCCGAGGTTTATGAGGAGACGTCTTGAACCAAAAGTCGTGGGTACACAGCTTGATCGGACCTAATAAGCCACAAAAAAAAGGCCCCGAGCTCGGCTCCGGTCTTTTTCGGTATAGGTCGTTTCGGTAGTTTTTTCGGTACAGGGACATCGAGGTAAGCGGACGTTTCGGCGCGCGCACGTTTCGGTATAAGAAAGGGTCAGGCATGCGAATGATGAAATAATGTCTGAAGAGCATTGTAAATTGTTTAAGCCTGAGGGACGTTATATGTAATTATTGACAACTGAAGCACTTCCCTCCGCCTCATACAAAGTTTCTGCCACAAATTTCAATGTATAGCGCTTGAAAAGGAAGTTCATTGCGATGACGACCCGTTCAATAACGGCAGCGGATTAGCTGAATCGCAAAGCGTGATTGATATTGGCTCGATAATCTCGCTGAGTGGTCAGCGTATATACGGTTATTTAAATGTTCAAAGGTTGTGTAAGCCACTCACGAGGTCGTTCGGCTTCAGCACGCGCTTCTGTGCTGCAGCCTCAGCAGGCGGTCTGAGCAACAAGCATTTCGGAAGCTACACATCCACGCGACTCCATTCGTAGCGTAATTCTCTAGGCGCCACTCCGTGTGGACGCAGAGGCCGCGGGCCAGCCCGACCCTAGCAGCTCCCTTCGAGCTGGGGAATCAGCAGGCCAAGGAGGTGTGAAGAACTCAGGCGTGGGCGCCAAACAAAGCAATAACAACGTCTGTTTCCGTTCGGGATGACGAAAGCTGTGTCCACTTAAAACCCCTTCGATGGCGTCTTAAAAACGGACCTCCGCCGTGACTCGGGGACGGGAAGCTGTTTGTCCCCGTGGGAGCTATTTGCTTTGGAATGAGCTGCCGGACGGCGCGGCCAAAGGGCGGCCCGCAGATCTGGTCCCGTGGGGGACTGGCGGCACGAGACAAGAACCCCCGAAGGAGCGCGAGATCACAATGGACACGGCAGACGTGTTGAGGACTTGAAATAGAGAGGTCCACCCATACTCGCCTCCGTCGTAGACCCCGAATCTAGTCGAGAAGCTTTAGCGTGTTTACACTGCCAGTTACGACCGAACAACGACCCGACCGATCCACAACGAACTACTGACTGCTGGAACTGTTGCGCGGCACCGACGGGAGCAGCAGCGCGGGGGTGAGCAGAGACATTCTATCCCTATTAAACTGCTGCCTCATGCCATCTCTCGTGCTCACCTGTAGCTCTCCAACCCAAAGGGGACCCGTTAATGCGTAAAGGCTTGCCGATTAGCAAGACCATCACAGCTGCGCAACAGTTCATCGCCGTTGATACCCATGCACGAAGCGGACCCCTGCCAAGCCTGAAAAGCGACATTTTCCTGCTTACCGTCTTTGTACTAATCGTACTGTGATAGTAAGGTTGCGTTTCGCGACATGTATGAAGTGAGCCCCCCCCCCCCCCCCCTTCGCCTACCCCGCGCCCCCCCTACCCCCGCCAAACTCCTTCAAAGGCGGCGCGTGTTTTAACCGCCGCGTGCTTTCTCGTCTGCGCGGGTAACCTACAGGATTTTGGTCCGTAAGCCATGGCGGCTAACTGTTTGGCAGGTGTCGGTGAGTGACAGCTGCCTGCGCGGACTTTGAGCCCTCTCATATATGCAGGTGGAGTACTTTACAATAAAACTAAAACCTTACAGGCTTAATAAAATATCCTTCTTGTTAGAAAATACTCTTCTATACCATGCCATCTGCAGCCAACACGGCACTTCATATCATTGCGAATCTGTGATAGACCAGCAATCAAATCATACGAACTTATACGCGTGATAAAATCCGTTATATAATACTAGACATCAAGCCAACAAATTAGTTTGCGGAAAGGGTAAAATTATGTATAATTTATCACTGATCAGAGAGCATCACATGGGCTTAGAAAATTTTCGCATATTAAAGCGGAATCATCATCATCATCATAATCATCATCATCATTAGGGCCCCAAGGACGCAGTAGCCCCGGGCCTCAAAGTTTCCTAATACAGCACTGGCTGCCAAGCGAAGAAATTAGAAGCTACACTTTTAAGCGAATACCACCTATAAAGATATTGCACCACCTGACACCAAAAGGGCAGGAATGCACACAGCAGGTGAACTACCACCGAGGACTTAAACAGGGATGCCCTTTGAGCCCAATACTGTTTATGATTTACTTGGTATGGTTGAAAAAGATACTGGAAGAGAGTCAAGCAGGGTTAAACTTAGCGCATATGTGGGAAGGCGCTATTATTTAAAACCCATGGGTCAGAAGTAGAAAGTCCCATATTGATGTTAACAAGTGAGTCCCCCTTAAGCCAGCTACATATTAGCCATATTAGTGTACGCGCACATAATGGGCAAAACAGAAAAAGTGTAAAAAAATAAATCAATTAAATGAACTTGGCTACTTTTAAAGAAATATGGCTATAAAGGTTTGTAGGAAGGGTTTATTATGAGAGCAACCCTCAGAATCACAGTAACAAATTTCCCACGGCAGTCGCCTCATGTTGGCTAAACATGCCAACTGGAGATTCTCTGGGACAAATATTCCCCGAAAATGCGTTTGTGGAGGTGTCCTTGTGATGCTACTATATCGCGTTTTGGAAAATGCAGAGCAGCATGCGCACACCCCTACGAAGGTACTTGGTGGCGACTAAAAGAACAATGTAATCGCAGTTGAAAATATAGCGCATTGCCTTCGGAATAGTGCCCAATTACAAAAGAGCACAACTTCAATGGCCCCATAATAAAGAAACCTTGAAGGTACCCGGCCTCGGCAGTCGGCGAAAGTATTACCGGCAAAATAGCCTGATAAATGAACCAAACTAGATATTTTGGCTGTGCAGGTGGCAAAAACTGGGTCTGAAGAAGGTAATCACAGCATGCTGCGTCCATTCGGTAAACGTTTAAGAGTGTGTCTTCAGGGGCGGATATAGGTTTTTTCTGAGGGAGGTCGACTTCTATCAGTGATGATAATGATTATAATGATAATGGTGAGTAGGAGAAGGATAGTAGCTTTTCTATTAACCAAAAACTGAGAAAGCAATAATAAAATAAGAAAAAAATAATGAACGCCACTTTTTCTACGATCTGAGGGGTCAGCATCTTGGGGGTGTAAATTCAGAAATTAAGGTAGAGTTCAGAACATCCAGACCCGCCCTCTGGATCTGCCGATGTCTGCTTTTTTCACTCGGTCACCTCATCACGAGGGTTCTGTATATTTCAAAAAAAAAACGCCATTGACACTGAGATTCAAGTTGTCATGTTTAGCGACAATGGCAGGCCTGTTATTTGTGATTTTTACTTTCCAAGTGGTATATTTAGAGTAACCTGCATTTACACCCCCAATCTTTTTGAATGATAGGGATGAGTTGTTTTAAAGTATTTCTGAACATCTAAAGCCTGATGGAAGATCATTTTTCGGGCAATTTAAATTGCGTGTACGTACGGGTAGACCGCGTACGAACATAGGAAGTCCGCGTAGACCCACAGAGAAAAGAGTGTACTAACTAGTATTCTAAACGAGTCTGACCTGTGAGATGTGGCCCGCCGCTTGGGTAACCCGAGTACGGTGTGCTACACGCTCTCAGAATAGCAGTCATGTGCGCTTAGATCATAAATACGTCTCTCTAGAGCTTTTGTCGACATGCAAAAATGACGCATTCGAGCAGGTATCATTTAGTGTTCGTGTTTTTGTCTCGTTTTTCTAAGGGGGAAGGGGAACATGGACGAAAAATTATCTTGGTAGTTGTGAAAATCGGACACTGGACTTCTAAAGGACAATACTTTCAACAAAGTGGTGTTGAGCTTTGTTAAGCAAAGGAATGAAATTGAAATGGGGGGGGGAGAAAAGTGGGAGCTAGCTTTTTAAGAAAGTCCTCATAATGACGGCCATTAAACTAACAGAAAGCGAGGAAGAGGACACCCTTCGACACAGTCTGTCATATGTTGAAGCTATAGAGGGCCACATGCCAGGATTGTTCGGCGGCGATATTGCAACAATCAAAAGCAGGCTTGAAGCGATTGATCAGAAACGACACTTGGAAGCAACAATCAGAGCGCGTGCACAAGGGCTGCTGGGAGGTGAGACGCCCAGAAAACTAGTCTTAAAAGACGAAATGCGTTATGTGAGGGCCAACAAACTTGAACAAATGGGGCGTTTTTTACGAAATGACCCAGATTCACCTAACACACCAATTTGATGAACAGGGGGAAGCTTGTTACCAGGCCTAAATGCAACACCACCAAAGAATATTATGTGGCGTATTTTACATGTCAGCTAGGAGAAGTTTATTTGCTTAGGTTATAAATAATGAGCAATATTGGGGTGATAAGATTGGATTTGGCTCACATTGAATTGAAACACTCGACTTGATGCGATAATTTATAAAAACATTATTTCAACTGACTTTCAAGCAAGGGGCGATTGAGTTTGGTTGAAGGCATTTAAAATATGCAACAGTACTCAAAGAACAGTGCAACCATTCATGCAGAGCAGGTGAGTCCTCTTGCCCCCATTAGACACTCTTTTCGAATTCTCACCTAACATAATTTGGTTGGGAACGCCTGAACGCACTCACGAAGTAAGCAAGCTCTTCATTGCTTTGCCATGAATTTCCAGAGCGTTTCACATGAAGGCTGCTCATATATTCATCGTTGATATCTGGGGGCAACACAACTTTCGCTGATCTCCTAATTGCCGTCTGAAGTCAGAATAGGCCAGCTCCAAAACGCAAAAAAAAGAACTCCTGGAACACCAACCAAACAGTCTCGACTGGCAAGCCAAAAGCGAGCGCCCATTAGGCAAATGGCTTTGGCTCATTTTTATCCGTGAAGCAGCAGGAATTGACTCATTTTTGATACGAACTACGATCTGTGTACGTGTTTTTATGGCGTTATCTCAACTATTATCTTGCCACTCCTTCTTTAGGGAAAAGTTGCAGAGTTCTTCTTGCCACTGCACTTTTACCTGACACAGTTTTGATTTCAGGATTTGTCTCATTAAAAAATAAAAAGCCTCCAATATTCTGTCAGGCTGTTGCTTGGCTTGATTACGAGCCGAAAACGATTGATGGATTGTAGGGTTTAACGCGCCGACGCAAAGGAGGCGAAGAGGCGCGCCGTAGTGGAGGGCTTAATTTTAAGGGGCTTAAGGGCTTAAGGGCCGTAGCGGAGAGGATTAATTTTCACCACCTGGGGATCTTTAACGTGCGCCGAAATCTCGTACACACGGGCGTTTTTGCTATTCGCATCCATCACAAAAGCGGCCGCCACGGGAGCCGAAAAACGAGAGTTCGTGTGGTTTTACACAGACTTGTTCAGCGCTACATGTGCCCACGTAGATGTTTTTGAGAGAGAATTTCTTTCACTGTTACCAGTCCTTGATGATGGGACTAGGAAATACTGGAATACCTCAGTTTAAAACGTGTGGAGGCGGCTATTGACGATTTCAAGCGCGGTACAGAGCCTGTTCTCATGGTTTGGTTTCAGACTTTTATAGGATGCAGGCAACTATGGTTGCCCCTTTTTTGTTTCTTTTAGTCGACGAAGTTTTCAAAAACAGTTCACTGCCAAAACCGTTTACGCGCACGCCAACATTCTTACCCTAGTTCTGAGGATGCATTGGAAAGGCCCTCTTTGACAAGATATTGACCCATTGGGTTAGCCAACACACTCATCAAAATACTAATGAGGATTATTGCCACGAGAATTCAGAAAGTAATCCGTAAGGTCGTCATGCCACATAAGATGGGTGGCAATTAAGGGCGCCGTATTGTAACAAACATTCACGTAGCGCGCAGTTTCTTGCCTTCCCATTACATGTTTTTTGTACAGTAGTCATGCTACAAGTAGAAACTACAAGTCGATCGTGTCCATCATCGGACGCTTTTTTCAGTTGAAAGCCTATAAATCAGGGAGATGATATTTTTAAGGGTGTTAACATGGCGTTATATGAAGGTTTCACGCAGCTAGTAATTAACAAAAGTGTCACAAAGTGGGATAGGGTAAACCCCGTTGAAAGGGAAACGGTGAGCCCGTGGCCGCGTCGTAGGTATGTACAATTTGTCCGAAGTCAGGAAAGTCCATGGGCGGTCAGTGGTCAAGTGGCAGGTGTTCAATAACGGCACGGTTCTGGTCGTCCGTGAGGTAGCGTCCGGGATGTGTTGAAACCTCTGGTGCACGAGGCTGGGAGTGGAAGATGGGAGGAGTTGGCGTAGGGTGTAGCAGCTCAGAAGAAAAGGTGACGCCAGCCGTGGCTAGCGCATAGACGACGAGGCGATTGTTGCAGAATTGGCACTCGTTGAACAGCCACCCGCTACACAGGTACACCGACGGTCGGCTGCATGAGCGAAAACTCTGGTATTTGGGACGATGATGCACCGAGCGCGGGTTCAGGTGCTGCTCCGCAGCGCAGGTTCAACGTGAGGCCGTGGCAAGACGCTTGCACTGACCTCGGCAACAGCGAGACGTCCAAGTCCGAGAACGCCGATGAGCAGCTGCACGAATCCCGAGTCGCCGCTCGCCGCGTGCATACGAGAGACGCTGGGCAAGACGACGCTGATTACTCGCGGGAGCGCGCCGCAGGTGTGTCAGCGACGGGAACGAGCCCACTCGTCACAAGCCCACTGGTCACTGGAAAAACTCCTCGTAGGCCAACTCGTCACACCGGCCTTTTCGTACAGTGCCATCTCGAGATACGAACTCTCGTGCCAGGTGCCTTCTCGTCACATAGATTTCGTTACACCGCTGCAGTGTGAACAAAAGTCTAGAAGCCCTGACCGGAAATTGGCGTTTAAAGCCGGTCTGAGGCTGGTATCTACCATGGTAAATTCGTTACGGCTGTTTAGGAGGGCGTGCGGAGTTCTGTGTGAGCAGCAGGTGTGCATAAAGAGCTGTTTTTTTTTGTTTTGCTCGGGAGGTGGGGAGAGGTCAGCGCGATTTGCACTTGTTCAAGTGCTGATCGTCAGCAGTGTTGAGGTGGTGTACGTCCGTATTTTCGCGCGTATAACCTGCCCTTGCATACAACCCGCATCCCCACTTTCAGTCTGCGAATAAAAAATGAAAATAAAAATTGGCGAAGCTTGCACCAACTCGCGCAAGGCTTGAACCATAGCTAAGCTGGAGGATTTCTTTCTATGTAAACACTGAAGGACACACCACCAGGCATTGCATTAAGCATCGCATTGAAATTGTTTATTTGTTGATTTGATTGATTGTGGGGTTTTAACGCGCCGATGCTACACAAGTGACGAGGCGCGCAGTAGTGGAAGGCTCCGAAATCATTTTGAACACCTGGGGATGTTGAATATGCGTGCGTCGAATATGCGTGCTTTTCGCCTCCATCAGAAAAGCGTCCGCCGCGGCCGGGAACCGAACGCGCTTCCTTGGGCTCAACAGTACGACGTCATATCCAGCTGCGCTACCGCGGCGAGCAATTGTTTTTTTAAATAACATTAATCTTTATTCCACTGCACTGAATATATATTCGGGCCAGCCCAAGCCAAAAAATCTTGTGGGGCCTTTTGTTAACCTGTTCCGTTGTCGCTTTTCGCGGTGGTGGTAGTAGTCATCGTCGGAGGGCACCCGCCACGACTCGCTCGCAAATACCAAGATATCAACGATCGCATCGCAAGAATCCTGGCTGATCACAAAGGCTGAGCCACAGTCAATACGCTTCGGAATGTTGCCCGCAACACCCGCTTCCGGTACTGATGAAGTGAACAACGTCGCAACCCAGCGTTGAAGACGCCTACACAACGAGAAAACAGTGCAATAGTACAAATAGTACAACAGTACAAAGAGAATTCAAATAAACATTTTCTTTATTGCATGTACAACCTGTTCACTGCGTCGTTTATAACAATTTTTTTTTACTTTTTTTCCGCGCCATGGAATACACATTTGCAGGTATTATCATTTTAATATACCTCGGTATGGCGGCATATTTACCTAACTTCCTGCGTTAAAAACTTTGATAGAACACTCGTTCGCCTACATCATTTTGAAATGGGCGACGTATATATAGCAGGCGGAAACAGCGCTTTAGGAAACAAGCTCGTAATGTGAGTTTTCCGTGTGACGAATATTCCGGCGATACGAGAATTCCTCGTACGAAATGCCCTGTGTCGAGTTGGCATTCCTGACCAGTTTACCTGTGAAGAGTTGGCCTATGACGAGTGGACTTGTGACGAGTGGGCCTATACCCGTCAGCGACGAAACTCGCTTTCTTGGCGGGGGCTTCCGCTGTCGATGGCGATGTCGGCGTCGAGGTGCTGCATCGCGCTTCTTTGGCGGCGACATCAGCGACTGATGACATTGGAAGCGCTCCGCGGGTGCGCCGCACTGCGCTTGGGCGCTCCGCAGGCCACGCGCCCCGGAACACTCTCGTGGTGCCAGAGGCAGCGCGCCAGTCACGGATGCCTTGGCAAAGCGCTCCTCAGGGCACACCCGGGCGTGTTGCTCTGAGAGTTGTGTGGCCGGGGTGCAGTCGCCATGGTTAGCAGCCTCACTCCCTCCAGACTCCGGCCCAGGCGTTGACGCCACCACAATAAGATGGGAGCACATCGAGGTCGGCATAGGGAGCCACGTATGACATGCGTCTCGTGCGAGTTATGCTGCAACTGCATGGAGCCCTGGCATGGGGTGGTAGTAGGAGAGGAAGAAAGCTCCTTCCGGTTGACGTCCGGGACGACATCGGCTGTGAGTCCCATCGGTGTAGATGTGGCGGGGAGCTCAAAATACGCTCCCATGATCACAGACCCGTCGCCTAGTGAGGGTTTAGGTGCATGGGCCGAGTGCGGTGTCGGAGGAGGACTGGTGGTGGTAGCGGCTTCAGGTTCTGCTAGGATTGTCGTCTGCCGGGTTCTCATGCCGTAGTGGTTGAGGACACTGTCTTTTAAGTCGTCATACGCACTGGGGCCTGGGGTCGGCAGCTGGATCTGCTCCATGAGGTGAGCAGGTAGCTTCTGTAATCTCACGAGCTACCTGATTTCCGGGGAGCAGATGTCATGTACATAAAATGACTCTCCAGAATGACGAACCATGCAGCGTGGTTTGTGATGGAGTCAAATGGAATGGGCAAGGGAAGGTCTGGGAGGGCGGGTAACGTTCTTCGCGTGCCGTCGTCCACATTGTAACTTGGGAAGCATTGTTGCGAAGCCATGTCGAGGCCATGGCGAAGCCGCTTGTCCGGGTCACCAAATTGTACGCGGCCGATGAGGCGGTGCGGTCGAGCCGAGGTTTATTCAGGTTGCGCCGGCCATGCCATGGTCAGGACGAGACGAGTAGAACAGGGGTGCCGCTCCAGACCGGGTGCCGACTGCCGAGTGTCCTCCGTGCCAGCTGGCCAATGTGCTGATGATAATGGTGGCGCTTAAGATGATGGTGGCGCTACATTGTTTTGTGGTTTTCTAGAACCGCTTTGTTGGAAAAATTATAAACGGCAGTTATGGACGAGGATTCGTGTTGCATGCAACAAAGTAAAGCTGCTCACGTGTGCTGACGTTGTGGCCATATTCTACAAATTGGGAGTAGAGCTGTTACGATAATCAAATGATTGCGTCACTTCGTCCGAAGTAAAGTCAATTGGCCGAATTGTGCCGTAATTTGGGACCGAAAGTGGGATTCGACACCGACTGTTTTTGAGGGCGTAAAATGGAGCACCACACATGAGTTGTATCTCGGGGCACCGATGGATAGTTATCGGGACAGCAATCAAGTGGCCGGACGAAACACAAAGGCTGCGCGATAAATCGACAACGTCTGGTGGCCCCGCGTTGTCCGTCTTCGCAAGGGCCACTGTGCAATATGGAATTTCTTTGCGAAAGTAGGGTTCGTGATGCAGAATATTCAAGGTTCCCGTATTCATATTATTAAGTTGTATCGTAATTTTTCTGGTTTTCTTTGGAATTGGACATGGGGACGCACCAGCCAAAAGCTTCTTTTTGGAAGCATGAAGGTGGGAGGATTCGGGCTGTCGCTATTTACGTAAAGTTAATAGGTTCCTGAGGAATTTAGGCGACCATTTCTTGCGTGTTTTGTTTTTGTAATTGCACATCCGAAGGCTTTACCACAGCTCATCGTTTCTTCATGCAATGACGACTGGGCTAGAATTATATGATACAGAGACGGAGGAAGGCCAGTCGTTATCTATTTCACTTCGCCCACACGACGATACAGGGAGACATACGTTGCACTCAACGAGCACAACGGCAGGTTTGCCATCCGCGCTCCTTCAAAGCCCACGTGTGAAGTACAAACCGCATAATGTAGAGTGACGTCGTTCATGTGCTGTGAATTGGCGACGAACAGAACAGAGTCCGGAGAGGAGGAGGGCGCTTCTTGCCGGTGAAGAATGAGACAAGAGTGAAAAGCGCGCTGGGAGTGAGGTGGCGCCATATTCTCGCGTTGCACTCCTCACCATTCTCCAGACGGTCCTTTCTCTTTCCTTTATCCGTTGCTGCTTCGTTCGGTCATTTGATTATGCTCAAGCCGGCACTGCGAAACCAAGGTAAGGGCAAACCAGAGTCTGTGGTTTCACTCTTTGTTGAAAAAACGTCTGTGATTCAAGTGACGTAGCATTGGTAATCGTTGTAGGCGTCGTTTACAGCTCTACAGTAAAGCCACATTCACAGCATGGGCTGGTCCTAAATCTTTTTCAAAATGTGCGCACGCAAGAATGTACAAATAGACACAGCGCCAAGCAACTAGCAAAAACAAGATGAAAAACAAGATCGAAAACAAGATCACAAGATCACAAAAACAAGATAACAAGTAAAGCATAACCGGCGGAAGTGAAAGATGAGTTAAGATGAATAAAGTTAAAGATAAACACATAAAAATAGAAATGTAAAAATTTTACAAAAACCAACTTTGGAAATAAAAACGTGCGTTTTTTTAACATTGAAAAACACCGCGTTAAGTAGGACGAAATAAGTGATAAACAAAGGCCCTGTGAACAACTGAAGTTCGATTTGTTTGAAGACATTGATTACATAAAAAAAGAGGTCACAAGCATGCGTCCGTTAAGCATACCTAACTCTCAAGGTATACCACAACTGCGAAAATCTATACTAAATCAATCAAGCGTAAAGTGTAATGGCTGCTATCTATTTCAAGTCAGACTCAACTGCCGACATAAGACAGCGCTCGTTCTAAAATCCCAATCGATGGTGTTCGCCCGCATCGTTATTTCCGAATGCCAATTATAGAGGGTCATCCTTACTAAGAAAATTATGACGAAATCATGGACGCCGCAAATATTTCCCTATATCGGGCATTCCGATAGCATTTCCAAGTTCGAGTCGCTTTCTTCTTAAAGCGGCAATCAGTTTCTCACATTTCTTGCAAGGTATTCTAAGATTACTGCCCGTTCCTGTGCGCATATGTGTACGCATGTTCTCTGAGGCGCTGATTAACGCATTTAAAAGTCTGGCCCAGGCAAACTTGCTTGCATGAAGGCGGGGATTTCGCACACAACATTCTTCGCAGATTTCACATACCAGCTCTCATGCTTTTTTCTACGTGTCGCCCTTGGACCCTTTTTTTCGTTTGCCTTGACGTACAAAGACGCCAGTTTCTTAAGCGCTGAAAAAAATCACCCCCATTCGCCAAGTCCAGCCCTCGTTCGAACGGACCTGCGTTTGTCTCCGCCGTAACAGAGCTTGTCTGCAAGGTAGTGCTAACCCGCCTTCATCAAAGAAAAAGCGCTGCACGAAACGAAAACCCCACATTCATCTACTGAGGATTGAAGGTCTGCCATGAGGTGTGGAAGACACCCTTTAACTCGGACCGAAATATTGCCCACAGCCGTACCTGGGAAATTGGGAACCGGCATTCTTGGTGTTATGTACAGAATAAAAGGCCACGAGCGAAGAAAAAGAACGTTGCATCTTGGAAAGAGTCAACATACTGCCAGGTTAGGGCGCACGTCGGTGCAGAAAGAAGCAAGCGTGACGGGGCGAAAAGATTGCACGGCGCACATTTCAAGCTTCATCTCGCAGACAACAAAGGCGGCTTCATTGTAGCAGCACCGAAAGAGTATGAGGCGAAAGCCGATCAAACGATTGCGGACAACTTTCGTCTTTTGTCAGGAGAGAAGCCTGCAAGTCTAGGAAGGATGCCAACCGGTTCTGTAAGGTTTATGGGATTGAGCAGGTGGTTGACTGCTTGGATGAGAAACAGCAAATGTTTACACGTGAAATCATTGGCGGAAAGTTTTCATTTTCCAGGGGGGAGCGTGTATGAGGTTTTCCCTTTCTCTGCTCTCTCTTTATCTTTCTCTCTCTCTCTCTCTCTATATATATATATATATATATATTGTAGTGCCAAAGATTTGCCCACTTAGAGTATGCTATCAGGCACTGCTAAGGACGTACTACGCCCCGTGTGGGTATGCTCTGATACGGTGGCCATGGGCCATAATGGGTACGTAGTGAATGGGGACTGTGAAGACGACGAGGAGGTAGCACCGGCCTCGGAGAGAACGCGCCACGATATCTGATAGCTCGCTGCAACGTGATCATCGCTCCGGCTAGTCTCAGTGCCTACCTGAACACCGTCACCTGGAACGCTACCATTCCCTGCCAATAAACACCTCTTCAATTGGTGGAGGTGCGGGGTAAGTGATGTGTTCAATGGTGACCCGTGCTGTGCACGCAGCAACAGGCCGGATGTGTTGTGCGCTGGCGGTGCGGAGTGTGAGGTCGGACACTGGCGTCGTCACTTTGCGTAATTTGCGGCAGAT
This sequence comes from Haemaphysalis longicornis, assembly GCA_013339765.2. Lineage (NCBI taxonomy): Eukaryota > Metazoa > Arthropoda > Arachnida > Ixodida > Ixodidae > Haemaphysalis > Haemaphysalis longicornis. Next base: position 25,954,529 of record CM023452.1, read on the forward strand.
CGTTTCGCTGATTACTGACACGGCAGCAGCAGTATCGACAAGGGCGATTACGGCGAGTCCTTCAACAATAACATTAATGGCATTATGGGGTGAAAATCGAGGACTTAAGGTTTTCGACGTGGACGCAGCTCTTGCCTCAGGAACTGCGGCGACTAGTTTTCCTCCTGTGTTGGGTCAACGCGGGGACGCATTGGCGAAATAGATCGGCGACGCGGCGAGGACGACCTGCGGCTGCTGAATGTCGGTCGGGCGGCAGGAGGCGAGTTCGACGGCGGCAAGGGGACTGCTGACGAAGTGGCGGCTCATACACGACGTAGGGCGGCGAATGAAACGACTGATCGTATGAGACGGCTTGGCGGCGACAGTAACGGGCGACATGGCCGGCGACACGACACACGAAGCAGATCGGGCGGTTATCAGGCGTTCGCCATACGTTGGGCGCATGAGGTGCTGGTCGGGGCGGCGACACTGACGGAGCTGCGGCGATCGTGGGGCGCAAAGCGGTGCCTGCTGGCGAGGTGATAACAATGCTGCTGTGTAGGTTAGCGGCGACGATATGGGAGCAGCCACAGGCCCGGATGGGCAGGCCGAAGGGAGAGCATCGGCGACTTGTTCCCGTATCGCTTGCTGAAGTGTTGAAGACACTGGGGGCGCTGACACCGTAGCGGGTGCACACGATAGAAGAGATAGTTGACGCGCGATTTCTTGGCGAATAAAATCTTGAATGCGGGGCATCAGGGAAGACTCCTCGCTGCCGACGACCAATCGAGAAAGGGGCTCTGCCGGCCGTGACGCTGAGCGCCGCGTGAGAAGCCGCTGCTTGCGGAGCTCGTCGAAGCTCTGACACCAGTTGATGACGTCCCCGACAGTCTGTGGATCCTTACTCAGCAACATCTGAAAGGCGTCGTCGTCTATCCCCTTAAGGAGATGCTTGATCTTGTCAGCCTCGCTCATAGAAGGGTCTGCCCGCTTGCACAGGCCGATAACGTCTTCTATGTAACTCGTGAATGTTTCGCCTTTGTTCTGCGCCCGCTCTCGCAAAAGTTGTTCGGCGAGAAGTTTCCGCACGGCTGGGCGGCCAAACACTTTCAAAAAATCTGGTCTTGAAAGCTGACCAAGACTGCAAGTCGGCTCCGTGGTTCAGGTACCACGTCTCAGCGAGTCGCTTGAGGGAGAATGGGACATTGTTGAGCTTCATCCGGTCATCCCATCTGTTATGTGCGCTCACCCTTTGATACGATGACAGCCAATCCTCGACGTCCTGGTCGTCATCGCCATAAAACATGGGTGGGTCTCGCTCGCGGAATGCACCGGAACAGACGATCGGGGGTTGCGAGGGAGACGTCATTTCCCGAAGGTCGTCAGTGGACAGGACACGACGGAGACTTCTGCTTCGTAACTCCAGGCTGCGGTGAGGACGGGAACCCGCACACTCCACCAATTGAAGAGGTGTTTATCGGCAGCATGGGTTCAGCTCCAGAAATGCAGCATGGGTTCAGCTCCATGTTTATTTGCAACCCCTATTCCTCTCCAGATACACTGTTTCGTGGTGAGTGCCTGGGTCGTGTAGAAGAGATTGACACCCTCCTCGTCACCGACGTTCCCAATAACTCATCGGACGTTTCACTTGCTCTCCTCGACCCCTCCGCTCCAGCCCCGGATACCTCGGTTTTCCTTCGCTCAATCGACGAGAGTCTTCCTGCGCCTGAACGAAACCGACTTCTCGCCATGCTTCAAGAGTTCCTCTCGTCTTTCGACTGCCAGACATCCTCCTTGGGACGCTCATCTACAGTTACTCACCACATCGACACAGGAACTCACCCGCCATTACGACAACGGCCGTATCGTGTGTCAGCCAAAGGACGTGGCGTTATTGACAGTCATGTGGACGACATGCTTGAACGTGGCGTCATACAGCCTTCGAACAGCCCGTGGGCGTCACCGGTTGTTCTCGTCACAAAGAAGGACGGATCCATTCGCTTCTGTGTTGATTATCGCCGACTCAACAAAATAACACGCAAGGATGTCTACCCTCTCCCCAGAATCGACGACGCCCTCGACACTTTGCAAGGAGCCGAGTTCTTTTCTTCCCTTGATTTAAGGTCTGGCTACTGGCAGGTCCCCATGGCGGATGCTGATCGGGAGAAAACGGCCTTTGTAACACCAAATGGCTTGTACGAGTTTACCGTCATGCCTTTTGGCCTTTGCAACGCGCCTGCAACGTTTGAACGCATGATGGACAATATTTTGCGCGGCCTAAAGTGGAAAACCTGCCTCTGTTACCTTGATGATATTGTCGTCTTTTCTTCCGATTTTGACACGCATATTACCCGCCTCCGACAAGTCTTGAACTGGCCTCACTGATGCAGGACTTCAGCTTAACCTCAAGAAGTGCCGCTTTGCTGCCCGCCAACTTACAATTTTAGGTCACGTTGTGTCCAAAGATGGCGTCAGTCCTGATCCTGACAAACTTCGTGCGGTCGCCGAGTTTCCTAAGCCCACCACCACCAGGCAGCTCCGAAGCTTTATCGGCCTCTGCTCGTACTTCCGACGATTCGTGAGGAACTTTGCGTCAATAACGGCACCTCTAACGAAGCTTCTGAACGTGAACGGGTCCAACGACATCGCTCATTGGTCTTCAGACTGTGACGAGGCTTTCAAAAAGCTCCGTTCTGTGCTTACGTGTCCACCGATCCTCCGCCATTTCGACCCGTCGGCCCCCACTGAGCTTCATACTGACGCCAGCGGTGTTGGCCTGGGCGCTGTGCTCGCCCAACGGAAATCTGGCTTCGACGAATACGTCGTTGCTTATGCGAGCCGGACACTCACAAGAGCGGAGGAAAACTACTCCGTCACGGAGAAAGAGTGCCTGGCTATTGTGTGGGCCATAAGCAAATTTCGTCCCTACTTGTACGGCAGGCCCTTCGACGTAATCACCGACCACCACGCCCTATGCTGGCTATCTTCTTTGAAGGATCCGTCTGGTCGTCTTGGAAGGTGGGCCCTTCGCTTACAAGAGTACGATATTCGAGTGCTCTTTCGATCTGGCCGCAAACACACCGACGCCGATGCGCTCTCACGCTCTCCTGTGACCGCCGACAGTGCCTTTTTGTCATCCATAGACGGAATTCTGTCCTCTCTGTCACTTGACGACATGCCTCGCGAGCAGCGCAAGGATCCCTGGATCACTTCTCTTTTGGACTTGTCTGACAAACCCCGCTTCGCCAAACGCCCCTCGAGCTGTACGGCGACAGGCCACTCACTTCGCTATTCGTGACGAGCTTCTGTACCGCCGAAATTATAACGCAGACGGCCGGAAGTGGCTCCTCGTTATTCCCCGCCATCTCCGTTCAGACATTTGCGCATGTTTTCACGCCGATGCGCAGTGTGGTCATGCTGGTGTACTGAAGACATACCGACGTCTCCGCATGCGGTACTATTGGCGTGGAATGTACACTTTTGTCACCAAGTTCGTCCGTTCCTGCGAAAAATGTCAACGCCGCAAGTCCCCACCAAACCAACCGCCGGCTCCGTTGCAGCCCCTGCCGTGTCCAGTACGACCTTTCGACCGCGTAGGAATCGATTTGTATGGGCCGCTCCCCTACACGGCGTCTGGAAACCGCTGGGCCATCGTCGCGGTAGACCACTTAACGAGATACGCTGAAACCGCCGCACTACCAGCCGCTAACGCCCGCGAGGTCGCCTCATTTCTCCTACGCCGGTTCATTCTTCGTCACGGTGCCCCTAGAGAGTTGCTCAGTGACCGAGGCCGTGTGTTTCTATCTGAAGTAATTGAAGCCCTGCTCGCAAAGTGCAACATTATCCACCGCACCACTACTTCTTACCATCCACTGACCAATGGGCTCACGGAAAGATTTAATCGGACACTGGGCGATATGTTGGCAACTTATGTTTCGGCAGACCACACCGACTGGGACCAAGTTCTTCCGTACGTAACTTATGCGTACAACACCGCTACTCAAGCAACTACGGGGTTTTCGCCTTTCTTTCTCCTCTACGGCCGCGAGCCGTCATGTCCGCTCGACACCATCCTGCCGTACCGACCAGATGCATCTGAATGTACCCCCGTGTCACAGGCATCTCGACACGCCGAAGAGTGTCGCCAGCTCGCCCGGGCCCTGACTTCCGAGGAGCAATCTCGCCAGAAGCAGCGTCACGACGATGGAACACCGCCCCTGAGTTCGCTGCCGGTTCTCTTGTGTGGCTGTGGATACCCTCGACTGTTCCTGGTCTTGCTCAGAAGTTGCTGTCCAAATATCATGGTCCTTACCGTGTAATCGAGCGCGCATCCCCAGTGAACTACGTAGTTGAGCCGCTCACGTTGTCTCCGGACCTTCGTTGTCGCGGTCGCGAAACTGTGCACGTTGACCGTCTCAAGGCTTACCACGAACCGATGGTTTTATCTTGCCCTTAGGTCGCCAGGATGGCTTCTTATGTCCGCGGGGGGTAATTGTAGTGCAAAAGATTTGCCCACTTAGAGTATGCTATCAGGCACTGCGAAGGACGCACTATGCCCCGTGTGGGTATGCTCTGATACGGTGGCCATGGGCCATAATGGGTACGTAGTGAATGGGGACTGTGAAGACGACGAGGAGGTAGCACCGGCCTCGGAGAGAACGCGCCACGATATCTGATAGCTCGCTGCAACGTGATCATCGCTCCGGCTAGTCTCAGTGCCTACCTGAACACCGTCACCTGGAACGCTACCATTCCCTGCCAATAAACACCTCTTCAATATATATATATATATATACTGTGGAATGACGAGATTTTGGCGCACGTTCCCGCACTCTATGTGGTCGAGAGCGGTCCACTACGGCACGCTTCAAACAGGGTGTAGAATTTGAAACGTAAACATCTAAATTAGAATCTTATTCTGATTTTGAATGAATCCGCCCTAGTCCCGCTGTCAGTACTAAATGAAATATTAATGATGCAACAATGAGCTACACCACTGCCTGCAAGTGACACTGTCTTGGCCCGCAAGAAATGTAAATACACGAAGAGCTACTTTTCAATGAGCCTTCAAGGTTACCTACAGGGAAGGTAACAATATCAAGACATACAACACTCATGTGCATTTGACAATCCGCTGATAGAAAACATTTCCGAAGGGGTCACTAACCACTGCAGCGCTTTTGTCAAGCTCAATAAAGCAGTCAAAACAATTCAAAGTGAGGAGAAAATACGGCAACATTTTTGTTCCCCTACCATAGGCTATCGCTAAGAATAAAAAATGATGGTTTTTAAGGCCCGTCCCTCTATTGGAAAACTAAAAATTATTACTGTGTGTACATTTATATGTATGTTGTGTCCACATGGCATTAAGAGTCAAAATTAAAAGAAATATACAAAGTACGGATGACGCAACAACTGCGATTGCTTCTAGTGCGCTTTTGGGCCTATGGTAGGGATTTGAAGGCATAAATGGAAAGTATGAAAGTAAGCCATGCACGTCTGCACAAGCAATGATGCAACACAGTTTTAGCCACAATATATTGTTAAATCAAAAGGTAGAGGTAACACAAACAAATCTGAATTGGTAATGTCACTGGCAATGAAACTTCGAGGAGTAGTGCGGGCCAGGTAAGCATCCACGGGAGAGGAGAGGAGGCGGGGAATCTCGGAGGGGGCTCGGGCGCCCGGTCCCACTGTAGTCGGCGCCTGTGCCTGAAATTCTTCTTTAGCCCAAGACAAAGAAATAGGTACGACCATTTAGGCTCATAATCAGTGAAAGAGGCACATAACAAAATGCTTTTAGGCGTATCCTTCAATCTTCGTTCTCAGGACTACCGCTAAAGGGCTCTTTCTTGGTGCGGAGCATCAGAGCCCTCCCAAACTTTCTTGAGACAGAAGTGCGGGATTTTCTGAGTGGCTAATTGGTGGACCTTGGGGACATGTCTGACCTTCATTTTATTTTGGACATATACACCTGGATGCAGTTGTGCGCAAGAGACGTTGCAAAAGGACAATCCAATGAGTCCTGACAAGACCAGCGACTCGGGAGCACAGATGAGAAACAGTGGATGAACCTAAGAAAAGAAAACAGTGCGAAAACTCGGTTCTAACCCACAAAAACGGACACTGAATATTTGGTAGAGACGGAACAAGGAAGTACACTACGTACCGAATACAAATCAGATGTTGATTACATGTGCAATGAAACTAAGAACTGGTATAAATATAGGTTTTAACAGTTGTGTGTGTACAAGAAAAACCGTTAACATTCGTGATGCATACCACAATAAATTGGTGCTTGCATACAATGTTAAACACGTAAGCAATAAAGGTAAGACCACGTGTATCATTACTCCATTTTTTATGAGTTGGTCTTGGAATCTGTGAGCGAGGCCATCGAATATTTCGGGAACACCAGGATCCAAAGTGATTGTGCCTTTAGCGCAGCCACACTCCTGGAAGGTTTAGCTTTCTACTTACGTTCCACTTTTCTTGCTCACAAGTTGTACTTGCTCACAAGTTGTACTAGTTAGCAGTCTTTACGCTTTCCGTTTGATTGCTTTAGTATTAGCGGTATTAGTACAATCAGTTTTGTATAGCTAGAGGAATATCTTAGCTTTCAACGAACGCATGCTTGCGTCCTGTGTTTTTAAGTGCGAATGCACTTCTTAAGCGAGCCTGAAGAGTCAGCCGCCGTCCGCATAGCAACAGCTGCGGGTGCGCGCACTCCTCGTCTTCCTTGGCAACGGGGGGAGATGGGCGCGCGCTGTCTGGCCGCTGACATGGCACATACCCACGTGGGGGATTGGCCAGGAATCTCCTCGTCTTCCTTGGCAACGGGGGGAGATGGGCGCGCGCTGCCTGGCCGGTGACATGGCACATACCCACGTGGGGGATTGGCCAATATACGGGCGTGAGAAGGGCTTAATGCACCCGCTTAAATTTCACGAAATTTCAAAGCTGAGATCCGCTCTAGCAATCAAGTACAACGACAACACAAATAGGTGTCTGTGAATAAATGCATCTTTCTTTCATTGTAGTTGTGTGTGTGTGTGTGATCTCTCTTTCGCGAACATTACTGAACCGCGCAAATTCAACTCGTGCATTCGCACTTTCACATTCTTTCCATCGGGGAAATGCGGGGAATTTTTTCTGTGTATATGATTGTCTTGTAACAAATCTTTCTCCAGTTGTTTGTCAGTAGTTTATTTTGTCAGTTCTATTGTCGTTGTATTCGCGCTGTTTTTTACGGTCACCTTTCCGTCTATGCACACTATGTCGTAAAAGCAGATCTAGATTCAAGCACCCTGTATGGGATGCGGCAAGCTGGACAAAGAAAAGTAAGGTACAAATCACACTATGTTGGCACATATGACGACTGGATTAAGCCTCACGAAAACGAAAAGGAAACGCACAGTTGGCGAAATCTTGAAGTACTGTCCGCGAGCGGCGATTTTTCAGTCTAATGGCGCTCTTAGAAAGAACAGCCTAGCAGATGATGGGCCTGTTCATTGATTGATAGATTGATTGATTGATTGATTGATTGATTGATTGATTGATTGATTGATTGATTGATTGATTGATTGATTGATTGATTGATTGATTGATTGATTGATTGATTGATTGATTGATTGATTTTCATTCATTCATTCATTTATTTTGCATTTTCGTAACAACAGAAAATGCAGGAAGAGGGCTAAAAGCTGGACGCAGCCAGCTTTACACGGACCCGACTCCCTTTACAAAGCAGTGGGGCACATAGCGGACAATTCCGGAATTTCTTATTGGCAGGCAAAAATGCAACACCAAGCAAAAAAAAAATTGGATTGGAAAATAAAAGTTTTTTTTTATCATGCTTTTCACGTTCACCGACAAAATCATGACACCGGACACTTGCAGCGCGTTGCAAAGAAGGATAAAAGAAAAAGAAAGACAACCATCTTGCCTGGGTGAAAAAAAAAAGCGTGGGATTCTACAGCACAAACAATATAGGAAAAAAGAACTGCAACACGTTGGGATCACGTTACAAACGCACAATGGTAAATACAAATGTACCAATGCACAGTAGTTCAAAGAAAGGAAGAAAGAAAAAAGCGGTGTTTACCTATGATTTTGAACGTAATAAAGTTTCAGTTGAGTAGGTGTAATGCTACGTAAATTAATTCCTTTGGAAGGCGAATTCATTTAGAATTTGTGGTACACGGTGGTAACAACATCAAGGCCGTGGTTGTTCCTACAAAACGTAGTCACCCAATTATCCCTATTTTGAAAAGACTACTCAGTTTCAGGGACACTCTGTAAACTGGACAGGGATAAAAATGTTGTGTTTTTATGCTTGCGACTTGGTTACGCCGCAACTGTTTGCAACTTAGTCACTTGGTTTCCGACCTGTTTGCTACTCGACCTGTTTGCGCCTTGGCTTCCGTCATAGGCCCTGGAGCATGAAACATCGTCGCTTCCGAATGGCAGTAATGATTTGGCCGACTGTAGATGTTTGCAGGCGACCGGTCTCCAGGCGACCCTCTCCAGGCGACCTTCTCCAGGCAACCTAAGATCGTCCCTGCACGGAGCGGACATAAAGACACCATTAGGCCACCAGTCGACCCTCTTTGAAAGTTACTTCCCCCCCAATGGCTTTCACTAAGTTGCCGTGTGCGGAGCGGATGTGGGAAACGAGCCTATGCCAACTGCGAACATTTTCGTCCTTTCCCCCTTCTCCTTTTAGTTCATGCGTTCATCGCGTCCAAAAGCGAGAAACTAAAATAAAAATCCCAGATAAGAACGTTGAAAATACGAATAAAATAGATAAAATGCGCAAAGAGTGTAACCCCTTAAATTGCAAAAAAATGCATATCGTGAGGAAGTAAAGCATTAAATATTCATAATTGTAAAAGGGGATATTAATGGTCGAACGGAATGTTGAAAAAAGACAAAAACACAAATATAGCAATATAATAATTTTTCAAAAACAAACTCATGCAATCAAAAATATGCCGTATACATCTCCTCCAAAACACGAGCATAAAATATAAGCGCCAAGAAAATATTTCCTTGGCCGCTAACAAAAATATTTGGGAAACAAGCCAACATTGCACTATGCCTTGCATCTGCAGGAAAATACCGTTGACGGGGAAGGGCAGTTAAATAATGGTTGCAATAGTGTACGTGTACATCACGGGCAAAAAGAAAAAGTTAAACTCTACAACAACAAAACAATACAACGTATTTGGCTACTGATAACGAAATGAGTGTGTAAAATTTATGGGACGTGACTATTATCACGTGAACCGTCATATTCCTGTCACATTTTTCACGGAAGTCACCTCTGATGGAAACACGCCGCCCGAATATTCTATGGGACACAAATTCCCCGTAAACTCGTTTCTGCAGCTGTTCTTGTGGCGTTACTCCACCACATTTTGGAGAATGCAGCTCAGCATGCCCTCACCTGCCCCCCCCCCTTTTCCCCCGTACTCGGGGACGACGCATTTGGAGCGCATAGGAAATCTAGCGCCATGCCTTCGGAGTAGTACCCATTTATAAAATGGTAAAATTTGAACGGCCACTTCATATAGGCACTTTGAATGGGCACCCGACTGTCGGCAAAAGTGGTACCAGCTAAATGGCATGATATAAGAAAGGATTAAGATAATTTGGCGATGCAAGAAACCAAAATTGGGACTGACGAATTCACTGATGGCATTGTGCGCTATTTCGAAAAACTTTTCAGTGTGTGTCTGTGTGTACGTGTGTGGGTTGGTCACTCGGTCGCTTCATCGGGAAGGTGCAATATGAGGGGCGAAGAACCTTAGGGGCTTGGGATGTCGGCGTCTCTTGAAGTCATGGCTTAAAATACAGGAACACCCGTTTTCGAACGTGCCACTCTAGAATGTTTTCTCTGCGTGGCATAAAGCGCGAACTAAAAAATTTACACCATCTTCCCGCGAGGGGAACCATGGGGCAGATGCGACGCATCGGGGGTTGCCGTTGCATTATTGAAATCATCGGACGATGTCATCGGAGCGCCGGCGGCGGAAGGACTGAGCGGAGCGGTGCACTTACCGTGTTTACATGGAGCGGAATGAGAGAGAGCAGCGCATAGCAGCGCATAGCAGTGCATGCGCATGGGTTAACCGAGCGCAAGTGCGAGCGCAAGCTGAGCGCTAAATGCACAGCTGGCACGGCGACGGGAGCGAGCTGACCGCGCTGACGCACAGATGGCGCTGCGGTAAGAACGGCGGAGCGCACACCTGCCCCGCCGAGGATGCTGGCTACGCCGCGACAACGACGCGGGACAAGGCGAGTTAAAGAGATGCGTCGCCTCTAATCACAAACGGGGACACTCGTTTGTTATTTCAGGTGCCGCAGAGGATTAAGAGAGCGGCCGCCCGAGTGGGGATACGAGTGGGGTTTTCTGCACCAAATAAGCTTGGTAGTCTGTGCCATGCCGTGAATAAACGAGAAAGAAAAGCCAGTTCCAACATTAAGCATGCCAAACGTTACGTCAACTGCAGCGTAGGTGTGGCATATGAAATCAAACTGTCATGCAGCCGGCCCTATGTCGTCTAGAAAGGACGGTGCATCAATGATCGCCTAAAGGAGCAGGCGGACGGCCTAAAACAGGGCACGGGAAGCAACTTTGCCTCGCACTGATCAAAGTGTAACGGATGCATGGCGGTCATTGAAAAATTCGTCATTCTAAGTTGATAACGAGAGCAACGCAGGCGAGAGATATTCTAAGCTCTAGTCATACACCAAAGGAGCAAAGATTGCGTCAGCAGTCCTTCGTTGTAATTAATGAACAAGGAGATTAGGTATCTCAATTCATAATCACTTTTATATCTACTTTTTGTATATGTTCTTTTTGAAAAACGTGCTTATAAACCCCATTTCTCTTCCATAAAACTTTAGTCGGCAGTCAGCGCTGCCTGTGTCTAGTCTCCCCTTTCGTCCTGTCTTTAGCGCCGTTTTTCTCTTTAAACAATCGTTTCCAAACGCCTCGCGCTAGAACGCTTCGTGCTTCAAAGACACGAGGCTTTTGCAGCGCAATCTGTATACCTCTATTCTCAACGGTTTTATCTCCGTAGGCAAAATTATGGCCAGTCTGTCTCATGTAATTGCTTCAATCCGGTACAACGCGAGAGAGGGCACTACCATCAAAGCAAACGCGCGATTGCCGCGCGCCGTGTGGCAAGAGAAAGGCTTGCATTCTTCTTTGAATACCCTTATCCACTGCATACTTCGCCCCGGCCCAGATTTCACGTTGGTAGACAAGGCCCGGTATTTGTTTTGTGAAAAACCCAACTTCATAAACAGTGAAATTCAAAGTATCATGCCCAGCGACAATGGCAGGCTTCTTATTTGTTATTTTTCCTTTTCAAGTAGTAAATCCAGAGTAATATGCATTTACGCCCCCAATATTTCAAACTACAGGAATAAGTTTTTTGGAAGTATTTCTAACCCTCTAAAGTGTGATCGGAATGTCATTTTTCAGGCGATTTTACATTCAGGTAAGCACGGGAAGACCGGGTAGGATCAGGGAAGTGGGACGATAAGACGGTGAAAACAGTTCCTTGTATTGTAAAGTAGCCTGACACTTCACACATGGCCCACTCCTCGGTAACAGGAGCACGGTGTGCTACACACATATTCTGGGAAGCAATCATGCGCACTTAAATCGGATATACGCCGGTCTAGAGCTTTCGTCGTCGTGCACAAACTACGCACCCGACCAGGTATCATTTAGTGATCATTGCTTTGTCTTCTTTTCCCTAGGGGGAAGGGGTGCAAAAAATTTATTGGATGTACATCTCCTAAGAGCTTTGGTCAGCGTACCAAGATTACTCACTCGACAGGTATCATTTAGTGATCACTTTTTTTTGCAGTTTTTTCTATGGGTACGGGTGGAAGTATCAAAAAACTTTAATTGGGAGGTATTGAAATTAATCGCTAGGCTACTAAAGGAAGTAGTGGAGAAGGTCCTTGTTATGCGTAGAGATGAAATTGAAATTTGCTGGTTAGGAAAGTGGGAGCTTTTCTAGCAAGAAATCGGAATGGCGGCCATTGAAAGAGCGTTGTGCACTAATAGAGTAAAATGGGAGGAAGAAGACACCCTTCGAGACAAGCTCAGTCATATGTTGAAACTAGAGTGCAAGATGCCGGAATTGTCCGGTGATGACATCGCAACCATCAAAACCAGTCTTGAGCGATTGACCAGGAACGACACAGGGGCGCACCAATCAGACCGTGTGCGGAAAGGCTGAGGGAGGATGAGGCGCCCACAAAACGCGCCTTAGGATTTCAAGATCCCTTATGTGAAAGCCAGCGAAATTGAACAAATATTCTTTCATGGTGTTGCTACCCGCGAGGATGAACGGATAAAACGAAGTTCTTGCTGTTTTATACAGAATTATTTAGCCCCTCATGCCCCAGATGCTTCTGAGGGAGAGTTTCGCTGTTACCGCTCTTCGATGACGAGACTCAGCCAATACTGAAAGAACACCTTAGTTTAGAAGAGTGGAAACGGCAATTGATGAACTGAAACGCAGGAAAGCGCTGGTTTGTGATGGTCTGGGTTCCGATTTGTTTAGGCTGTACAAAAATACGTCCACCAAATACGTCCACCATCATTGTACCAGGCTCGGAGGAAACTTTGAAGAGGAAGTCGGTGACAAGATATTGACCCATTACGTTGGCCACAACAACCTTCAAGAAATAATGCATATTGCCAAGCGACATCATAGCGTAATCACTAAGGTCGTCGGGCCACACCAGACGTGTGACATTAAAGGTCTAAGTATTGTAACAATGGTTCACGTAGCGCCAACTATTCGTAGTGCTGTGACATGTTTTTTCGGAAGTAGCCATGCTTAAAGTAGGTTTTGAGAAATCCTTTGATCGTGCATTTCATGGGATACTTTTTTCTGTTTTGAAGTGTAAACGTTGAGGATGTTATTTTAATGAGCCTTAAGCTGGCATACCACGAATAGCTAATGCAGCTCATAATTAACAAAATTGTCACAGAGTGCATTCGAGTGCTCTTATCAGTCAGGCAAGGGTGCCCTGCTTCCCGTGTTGTTTTTTATTTTTCTGGAACCCTTTTGCTTGAAAATTATAAGCGATAGTTACGTACGAGGATTTGTGCTGCATGCAAGCGAAGTCAAGCTGCACCCGGCTGCTTATGATGTGGCCACATTCCGCACAAAGTGTGAGTAGTTCTGCCATGAAAACAAAATAATTGGTGATGTCACGCGAAGCTCGAGTCAATTGGAAGAAGTCTCCCCTTGATTTTGGCGCGGAAATTGGGAATACATGCCGACTGTTTTTGAGCGCCTAAATGAAGCACCACTCCTGTGTGGTTATCTGCGGCACCGATGAGAGTTATTGGGACCAGCAGTCGAGTGGATACACTTCCACCACAAAAAAAAACTAAAATACTAACTCCGGAAAATAAACTTGACAATGCGAATAAGAAATTGCGTACACAGGCCATGTCCTGCATCAGCAGAAGAAACGCATTAAAGGCGGAAGTAAAAGATTAATTCCATGAATGCTGTAGATGACGGGGTAGTCAAATGGACTGGTCAAAAAAGCAAAACCACAAAAATAGAAATCTAGCAATTGCACAAACTTGAACTTTGGAAATCAAAATATGCGTTTTATCCAACACTGAAAAACAGCGCATTGAGGAGGAGGATGGAGGAGAGACAAATTATGGCACTAGAATCGATACTAAAATAATAAAGCTAAAAGCCTAACGCTGCTCTCTAGTGTAGCTCCGATTTAAAAGTCTAGATAAGCCAACTCTCGTTCTAAAAACACAGTTGATAGTGTTCTCAGGCATTGTTCATCCGAAACGCCAAATATAGAGTTTCATACTTACTAAGAAAATTATCATGCAATTCACGGAGGCCTCCCATATTTCCCTTGATCGAGCGTTCCCGATACCATTTCTGAGTTTTCCACTCCTTCATGCTCTCTGTTCTCTAAGGCACTGATTTACGCATCTACAAGTCCGGCCTACGCAAACGCGTCCGCATGAGAGTGGGATATCGTACACCACATTCTCCACACATTTCAAATACTTGTTGTCATGCTTTTCTTACGCATGGGTCTCGGAGCTGTGGTCATGCTTCGGCGGTTGGGCTCCCTGTCTGTTTACAAGGCAGGGAACTCCGGGACCTCTCTCGGTATCAGGGTAACCCGAGCGAAGGAAGTACCCGCGTTTCCTGTTTTTTTCCATGCTGCATAGTTCTTTCAAATTTTCTGAACCCACTGACCGGCCCCCCAAAAGGGGCCGCACCGAAGCGAACTTTCCCCATTGCCTGCCCTATCGTTCCAAATACCTGACAACTTTCCCCGGTTCTTGATCATCGCATCCCCAGACAATACAACCAGTGACATCTACATCGGTTTTCTTAATAGCTAAGTGCATTGAACATGTTGTGGAAAACACAACAAAGCCAAAAACTGACCTCTAGAGGAATCCTTGTAGAAGTTAACAACCTGGCACAATAAAAAAGCTCCTTGAAAAAACCCTCATTGGCGACCTGAAATCAAAGTCACTCCCCACCGAACGCTAAATACATCCCAAGGTGTCATATCCGAATCCGATCTCCGCAAAAAAACTGACTCTGACATCCTCGAGGGCCTGCGCGACCAGGGCGTCATTGCAGTACAGATTACCACTATGCGTCGGGAAAATCAGGAAATCAAAACCAAACATGTTGTCCTTACCTTTGACCGCAGTACCTTACCTGGATTTGTGAATGCAGGCTTTCTTCGATGTACCGTCTGACCATGTGTCCCCAACGCGAGTCGGCGCTTTAAGTGCCAACGTTCAGGGCACAGTACAAACAACTGTCGTGGGCGTTTAACGTGTGCAGAAATGCTAATAGCACGACCACCCCAAAGAGAATTGCAACAGCACTTTGATTGAATGTCCCAACGCAGTGGCCCGCACACATCGTACTCAAGAACGTCTGAAACATTTAAACTTGATAAGCAAATATTCAATCCAAAGTTGACGAGATAATCTCTTACCTAAAAGCGCGTAAAATGCTCAGCGCCTTTGCTTCTGCGAAGTATGTCGACGCAGCTCACCGGGGGGCGAGCGGCGTCTTGTCACTGCGGCCACCCAGTACTGCGAAGCAGACTTGGTGCCGCCCCAGCCCCCCCAAAAGGGGCTGCCTAAGGCAGCCCAACCAGCTTACGCAACTCCTGTGGCACCCGCAAGCGTTGCGTCGGCCACGAACGCCAGCAGTGACGGCTCTGCCGTCGGTCCCTTTCTTCCGGCTACCAGACTTTACGTGGCCATGGATATAGATGTGGCCGGTCCTTCGACCACCTTTGCGTCCACACTGAACAAACGGTGGTGGGAGGGATTCCTTCCTCCACTTCGAACATATTCTGTGTCGGAGGCCGCAAGGACTCCGTCTCGTCGCTGTCCCAGCACTCAGACAATGTCATGGACATGACAGCGTCGCGGCCGGCGCCATAGACGGCGAAAGAACAGCGCTCCATGGCGGCCAGGGAAAAAAGCCAGCAGCCTCCGTGTCACTGGCCTATATCATACCTGAGTATGGTAGTTGATACATCCATCCCCAGTATTCACCAGCCAAAACCTTCTTTGGTCTCTGAAAAAAAACGACCCCCACTCGCCAAGTTCCAGCTGACGTCCGAACGGAACTGCGTTGGTCTCTGCCGTCAAAGAGCTTGTCTGAAAGGGAGTGCTGGCCCGTCTTCCAAGGAAAATACGCTACCAGAAACAAAACCCGGAGAATAATCTTATGGGGATTGAAGGTCGGCCAGGACCAGTGTAAGAGACCCTAGAACTCGAACAGAAAGATTGCCTACAGCTGAATTTGGGAAAGCAGAAATCGGTCTTTTTGTTGTGAAGCGCAGAAAAAAGGCCAAGGGCGAAGAAAAAGAACGTTGCATCTTTCAAGGAGTCAAAAAATGCCATCCTAGGGCGCACGTCCGTGGAGAAATAAGAAATTTGATCGTGCATTTCATGGGATACTTTTTTCTGTTTTGAAGTGTAAACGTTGAGGATGTTATTTTAATGAGCCTTAAGCTGGCATACCACGAATAGCTAATGCAGCTCATAATTAACAAAATTGTCACAGAGTGCATTCGAGTGCTCTTATCAGTCAGGCAAGGGTGCCCTGCTTCCCGTGTTGTTTTTTATTTTTCTGGAACCCTTTTGCTTGAAAATTATAAGCGATAGTTACGTACGAGGATTTGTGCTGCATGCAAGCGAAGTCAAGCTGCACCCGGCTGCTTATGATGTGGCCACATTCCGCACAAAGTGTGAGTAGTTCTGCCATGAAAACAAAATAATTGGGTGATGTCACGCGAAGCTCAGTCAATTGGAAGAAGTCTCCTTGATTTTGGCGCGGAAATTGGGAATACATGCCGACTGTTTTTGAGCGCCTAAATGAAGCACCACTCCTGTGTGGTATCTGCGGCACCGATGGAGAGTTATTGGGACAGCAGTCGAGTGGATACAATTCCACCACAAAAAAAAACTAAAATACTAACTCCGGAAAATAAACTTGACAATGCGAATAAGAAATTGCGTACACAGGCCATGTCCTGCATCAGCAGAAGAAACGCATTAAAGGCGGAAGTAAAAGATTAATTCCATGAATGCTGTAGATGACGGGGTAGTCAAATGGACTGGTCAAAAAAGCAAAACCACAAAAATAGAAATCTAGCAATTGCACAAACTTGAACTTTGGAAATCAAAATATGCGTTTTATCCAACACTGAAAAACAGCGCATTGAGGAGGAGGATGGAGGAGAGACAAATTATGGCACTAGAATCGATACTAAAATAATAAAGCTAAAAGCCTAACGCTGCTCTCTAGTGTAGCTCCGATTTAAAAGTCTAGATAAGCCAACTCTCGTTCTAAAAACACAGTTGATAGTGTTCTCAGGCATTGTTCATCCGAAACGCCAAATATAGAGTTTCATACTTACTAAGAAAATTATCATGCAATTCACGGAGGCCTCCCATATTTCCCATGATCGAGCGTTCCCGATACCATTTCTGAGTTTTCCGCTCCTTCATGCTCTCTGTTCTCTAAGGCACTGATTTACGCATCTACAAGTCCGGCCTACGCAAACGCGTCCGCATGAGAGTGGGATATCGTACACCACATTCTCCACACATTTCAAATACTTGTTGTCATGCTTTTCTTACGCATGGCTCTCGGAGCTGTGGTCATGCTTCGGCGGTTGGGCTCCCTGTCTGTTTACAAGGCAGGGAACTCCGGGACCTCTCTCGGTAACAGGGTAACCCGAGCGAAGGAAGTACCCACGTTTCCTGTTTTTTTCCATGCTGCATAGTTCTTTCAAATTTTCTGAACCCACTGACCGGCCCCCCAAAAGGGGCCGCACCGAAGCGAACTTTCCCCATTGCCTGCCCTATCGTTCCAAATACCTGACAACTTTCCCCGGTTCTTGATCATCGCATCCCCAGACAATACGAAGTCAGTGACATCTACATCGGTTTTCATAATAGCTAAGTGCATTGAACATGTTGTAGGAAAACACAACAAAGCCAAGAAACTGACCTCTAGAGGAATCCTTGTAGAAGTTAACAACCTGGCACAATAAAAAAGCTCCTTGAAAAAACCCTCATTGGCGACCTGAAAATCAAAGTCACTCCCCACCGAACGCTAAATACATCCCAAGGTGTCATATCCGAATCCGATCTCCGCAAAAAAACTGACTCTGACATTCTCGAGGGCCTGCGCGACCAGGGCGTCACTGCAGTACAGATTACCACTATGCGTCGGGAAAATCAGGAAATCAAAACCAAACATGTTGTCCTTACCTTTGACCGCAGTACCTTACCTGGATTTGTGAATGCAGGCTTTCTTCGATGTACCGTCTGACCATGTGTCCCCAACGCGAGTCGGCGCTTTAAGTGCCAACGTTCAGGGCACAGTACAAACAACTGTCGTGGGCGTTTAACGTGTGCAGAGTGCTAATAGCACGACCACCCCAAAGAGAATTGCAACAGCACTTTGATTGAATGTCCGAACTGCAGTGGCCCGCACACATCGTACTCAAGAACGTCTGAAACATTTAAACTTGATAAGCAAATATTCAATCCAAAGTCGACGAGATAATCTCTTACCTAAAAGCGCGTAAAATGCTCAGCGCCTTTGCTTCTGCGAAGTATGTCGACGCAGCTCACCGGGGGGCAGAGCGGCGTCTTGTCACTGCGGCCACCCAGTACTGCGAAGCAGACTTGGTGCCGCCCCAGCCCCCCAAAGGTGCTGCCTAAGGCAGCCCAACCAGCTTACGCAACTCCTGTGGCACCCGCAAGCGTTGCGTCGGCCACGAACGCCAGCAGTGACGGCTCTGCCGTCGGTCCCTTTCTTCCGGCTACCAGACTTTACGTGGCCATGGATATAGATGTGGCCGGTCCTTCGACCACCTTTGCGTCCACACTGAACAAACGGTGGTGGGAGGGATTCCTTCCTCCACTTCGAACATATTCTGTGTCGGAGGCCGCAAGGACTCCGTCTCGTCGCTGTCCCAGCACTCAGACAATGGCATGGACATGACAGCGTCGCGGCCGGCGCCATAGACGGCGAAAGAACAGCGCTCCATGGCGGCCAGGGAAAAAAGCCAGCAGCCTCCGTGTCACTGGCCTATATCATACCTGAGTATGGTAGTTGATACATCCATCCCCAGTATTCACCAGCCAAAACCACCACCCCTCAGTGGTATCTCAGTGGGTTGGCTAAACACGACACGCGGAGATTCTCGGGGACAAATATACCCCGAAAACTTGTTTGTAGGGCTATTCTTGTGGCGCTACTATACCACATTTTGCAAAATGCAGTGAAACATGCCCTCACCCGACCACGGTACTCGGTGACGACGAAATGAACAATGTAATCGCAGTTGAAAATATAGCCCATTGCCTGCAGAATAGCACCCAAATTACAAAATGGTACAACTTCAATGGTCACATGTATAGGCACCTTGAATGTATCCGCCCTCGGAAGTCGGCGAAGGTAGTACCGGCTAAACAGCCTGATGAATGAAAAGTACTAGATATTTTTGCTGGGCAGAACAGAAAAATTGGGGTTAAGGAAGGTGTTGATGGCATGCCGCGTCCGTTCGCTAAACTTTTCAGTGTGTGTGTTCACGGTCTGATCCCGGTTTTTTCTGAGGGGGGGGGGAAGGGTCAGCTTCTATGAGTGTTGAATATGATTATAATCATGATGGTGAGCAGAACGATAGTAGCCCTTTTTATTCACATGAAAACTGAGAAACTAAAAACAGAAGTATAAAAAATTAATCAACTGCACTTTTTCTAAAACCTGCGGTGTCACCTTCTTGGCGGTAAGAATTCGAAAATTAAGGAAGGGTTCAGGGCATCGGGAGCCCCTCTGGATCCGCCAATGTGCGTTCTAGTCACAGGTAACTTTATCGGGAGGGTGCAGTCTTTTGGCAAAAAGCGCCATTGTCACTGATATTGAGGGTGTTCCTTCCAGCGACAATGGCAGGCTAGTTAATCGTGATTTTTCCTTTGCAAGAGGTAAATTCAGAGTAACATGCATTTACGCCGCTAATCTTTGTGAACGATAGCGATGAGTGTTTTCTGAACATCTAGAGCATGATAGGAATATAATTTTTCGGGCGATTTTAATTGTGTGTACTCATGGGAAGACCACCTAGGATCGAGAACGTCGATCGATAACAGTGTAGAGACACTTGCTGGTATTCTAAAGGAGTCTCAAGTGTCTGATGCGACCCGCTGCTAGAGTAACCTGAGTACGGTGTGCTACACGCACTTTCAAGGAAACAGGGAAGTGCGCTTAGATGGGATACACGTCTCTCTGGAGCGTTTGTCGGCATGCAAAAATGACGCACTCGAGCAGGTATCATTTAGTGATCATTGTCTTGTCTTGTTTTTTCTAGGGGGGAAGCGGAAGGTATACAAAAGAATTAATTGGGAGTAGTGAAAATCAAGCGGTAGTCTACTAGTGTACAACACTTTCAACAAGGCTGTGGAGCAGATCTTTTTTAACCGAACAAATGAAATTGAATTTGGGTGGGGAGCAAAGTGGGAGCTTTTCAAGGAAGACATCACAATGACGGCCATTGAAAGAGCGGTCGGTTTAAACGAGTTGAACGCGAGGAAGAAGACACCCTTTGACACAATCTCAGTCATATGTTGAAGCTAGAGTGCCATATTGAAGCTAGAGTGCCATATGGCAACAATCAAAAGCAGGCTTGAAACGCTCGATGGGGGACTACACAGGGGGAAACAATCGGAGCGTGTGCAGAAAGGCTGTGGCCGGGGAGGCGCCCTGAAAACGCGCCTTAGAAATGAGATGATTTATACGAGGGCCAACGATATTAAAAAATAAGGCGTTTTTTCTTTAATGAGCCTGATACACATAACGCGAGTTTGCTACCCGACTTAAATGCAGCGCCGTCAAGGCAAACATAATATATTTTACATGTCAGCTAGGAGAAGTTTATGGCCACAAGTAATTAAAAATTGCCTTGAATGTGAGTAATACTTGGGTTATAAGCTAGGATTTGGAAAATATTGAATTGAAACACTCAAATTGATGGGATATTGTAAAAACGTTATTTAAAGGACTTTCAAGCAAGGAGCGATTGAGTTTTGATGGAAAAGGAATTTAAAAAAGGCAACAATACTTTAAGAACAGTGGAACTATACATGAAGAACAAGTGGGTTCTCTCCCTTTTGCAACTCTTCGAATTCTTCCCTAAGATTGTTTTTTTTGGGGGGGGGGGGCACGCCTGAACACGCTCACGAAGTAAGCAAGCTTTAAATTGCTTTGCCATGAATTTCAAGAGTGCTTCGCAACAAGGCTGTTCATATCTTATTCGTCACCTTGGTGAATTCGTATTATTAGAGGGGGGATTGGCCAGGGCTTGTAAGCGGCGGTTGTTTAGTGAGGTAGTAAAATGGTAAATTTAAGAGTGAAAAAAATATGAGTTATTTCGTAGGGTAGGGTGAAACAAAATGAAATCATTGTTTCACATCTCTCAGTTTAATCTCGTTACATTCTTCTTCGATTCACTTCTTCGTTGACATCTTAAGGCGAAACAACTTTCTCGGATCTCCTAATTCCCGTCAGAATTCAAAATAAGCCACCTCCGGAAATGCAAAAAAAAGTACTTCTGGGAACACCTACCAAGCCAAAAGCGAAGGTCCTTTGGGCAAATGGATTTGCATCTTTTTTATCTGTGAGAAAGCCACATCTGGCTAATTTTCGATATGGCGTTATCTCACCTATTTTCTTGCCACCCGTTCTTTAGGGGAAGGTTGCCAAATTTTTTCTTGTCACTGCAGTTTTGACCGACTCAGTTTCGATTTCTGGATCGGGGTCATAAAAAAAACACCTTAAATACCCTGTCAGGGTGTTGCTAGGCGTGATAACGAGCAGATAAAAGTTCCGTTCGTGCGGCTTCACGCAGAATTATTCAGCGCTCAATGTCACCGAGTAGATGTCATTTAGCGGGAGTTTCACTTTTAACCAGTGCTAGATGATGGCACTAGGTAAATACTGGAAGAGCCCATTAGTTTTAAACAAATGGATACGGTAGTTAACGAGTTAAAACGCGGTAAAGAGCCGGGTTTGATGGTCTGGTTTCTAGCTTTTATAATATTTACGCAACTATGGTTGCCCCTTTTTTGTTTCTTTTATCCGAGGAAGCTTTCAAACGCGGTGCTTTGCCAACAACGTTCACGCACACGCTCACGACTCTTATCCAAAACCTGAATATGCTTTGAAAAGGCAGTTTTTGACAGGATATTGACCCATTGCGTTGGCCAATACACTCATTAAATACTAATAAAGGTTATTGCAAAGAGAATTCAGAAAGTAATCGGTAAGTCGTCGGGCCACATCTGACCGGTGGCATTGAAGGCCACAGTATTTTAACCAACATTCCCGTAGCGCGCAGTGTCTTGCCGAGCTGTGGCATGGTTTTTTCGTAAAGTAGCCATGCTACAAGTAGATATTCAGAAAACCTTTGATCGTGCCCGTCATGGGCAGCTTTTTTTCAAATTGAAGGGTCTAAATGTGGGAGATGTATTTTTTAAAGGGTGTTAATATTTCGGTATAGCAATGTTTAACGGCGCTGATAATTAACACAACTGTCACACAAAGCACAATGCGGTACAATCCTGTTAAAGGGAAACGGCGAGCGCGTGGCTCCAGAACCCCGGAAAGCGGCGACACTAAAAGTGGCGAGAATCGCAAACAGCCGGCACATTCGCACGAACAACTCCGGGCGGGAGAAGCCGCTTTCGTCTTATCCGGCGCTTGGTCTTGACGCTTAGATCCTTCGAGGGCGAAAATTACCCAGATATCGCAAGCCTAGCGCTGCAGCGGAGCGCTGTAACAGACGACTCAGCGGCTTATCCCGCCAAATGGGGTCAATGCGTATGTGCCAGCTTTCCTATTGTGGCCACTTTTAGGCAGCGGCGCTTTAGGGAGCGCAGCGGCCACGCGAATCGCCGTTTGTCTTGGACAGTGTACCGCACTTTATATTCCAGTGCTGTTTCCAGTAAAGCAAGGGGGCCGTGCTTCCCCGTTGTTCTGTATTTTTATAGAAACGTTTTGTTGAAAAATTATAGACGGTAGTTGTGAACGAGGTTTTTGTTGCATGCAAGTGAAATAAAGCTGCTCACCACATTCCTAGGAGTGGCCCACGATAAACATTTCAAAGTTCACTTGCACATCAAGTCACTTATTAGTAAAGTTGCGTTTGGAATTCATGCACTAATTAGAACTCGCACATATTTTCCTCTGCCTCGTTTTCCGTTCTCTTTACAACTGTTTTGTACACTGTAATTTAAAATTTTTTTTAGGTTCGTGGCGAAGCACCTATGATGTTCATCTATCACCGCTTGTTTCTTTGCAAAACCGAGCCATCCAAATCATTAATTCAAGCCATCCGCGCGATTGGTCTGAATTTATATTTTGACCTTCGAATCCTACCCCTTCTTTTGAATATAAAATAAAAATGTGCATTTTCCTCCTTCGCGCTAGAAATAATGAATCCATGCACACCTGCATAGACCAGTCCTTACTTTTTAACGCCAACAACACCCGCTTTTCAGAACAGAATTACCTAATTCTGCCAAAAATTCGCTCTAACTACAGCAAACAAACTGCCGTATTCGCCGCCATTTCAATGTGGAATGAACTACCGACACCCCTCAAATCAATTCACTCTCCCATTTTTTTCCGAAACCAATTAAAAAGTTTTCTATTATCTACCTTGGCCTAATGTGTAAACGTGTTTTTGTTGTAGCGCCATTTTTTTCCCAGTGCTTCTGTTCTTACGTTGAATCGTTTTTACTGCAATTGTTATGTGCATATGTTTGTATCGCTACAAATGGATGTATATGTGTGTGCGTATGTATGTATATACATATATGCCTTGCTTTCTGCCTGTTTTTGCTCATTTTCGTTTGATGTGTTTTTTACTTGTTGCCTACTCTACGCTGTTCCGTTGTACACTTTGTCACAGGAGGTCCCCCCGACAGATATTTAACTACGGACCTCCTCGGTATTACTATTTGTACGCTCTTTTAAAATGTGAAAATAAAAATAAACTTCAAACTTCAACTTCAAACTTCACGTAAGCTGATGATGTCACCATATTCTGCCCAAAGTGTGAGTAGAGCCGTCACGTTAAACAAATGATTACGTGACATCACCCGAAGCTCAGTCAAATTGAAGAAGTGTGCCGGATTTTGGCACGAAATCTGGTAGTCGACACCGACTGCTGTTAAGCGAAAAAATTTGACCACCACGACTGAGTGGCATCTAGGGGAACCGGTGAACAGTTATCGGGACAGCAATATAGTGGCGGTACGAAACATAAAGGCTGCGCGATAAAACCACAAACTCGTGCGGCCACGCATTGTCCGTATTCGCAAGGGCCACTGTATCCAACTTGGTATTTCGTCAGGAAACTGGGGTTCGGGATACAAGCTATTCACGCCTCCAGTATTCGTATGGATGAGTCGAATCGCATTTTTGCTGTTTCTCTTCGGAATTCAACATGGGAACGAACCAGTAGAAGTTTCCTTTAGAATGGTGAAGGTGGAAGGACTCGGTCTATTAGTATTTACGTAAAGCGTTACGTTCTTGAGGAATTTATGCGACCCTTTCTTGCGTAGTTTATTTTTCTAAATTGCATATGCGAATGCTTTAACATAGTTCCTAGTTTCTATGTGCAAACAGGAATGGGCTACAAATATAGCGTGGGACACGAATACCAAAACGGAGCGAAGCCCATTGTGTTACCCATTCCCTGCGCCCACACGACAATAGAGGGAAACAGACGTTGCACTGAATGAGCACCGCGGCAGGTCAAACCATCCGCTCTCTTTGGAAGCCCTCGTGTGAAGTGCAAACCGCATTATACGCCTCGAGCGCGGCCTGTAGGGGCGCCACTGAAATCCCCCTAGCGGTCTGTTTCGAAAGTAGGCGCGGGAGTCTCCGTCCCGCTCCGCACTGTCGCTGCTGCTTTTGCGGGCACGTTCACGACTGAGATTTAGCGTTTGCGGGCGTTGGAAATCCATGTTTATGTGGAACAGTCACTCTGCTCGCAAATTGGGTGTGTTTACGAGAGTGTACATGTTTCTGACGCGATCTTAGTGTGGTATATTCGGTCTGTATAAGCGCCAGGTGTGTGTCACAGGCCAGCGTCGGGGAACCGGCGTATGCATGGACCTGCAGCTAGATTGTAGTCACACTGCCCTGAATTTACTAGCAGTGTCCCCGAAACCACTGGTTCCGGTTCCTCAGATGTTCATGCTGCGGGTATACACTACGATGCAAGTCAGTTTTGTGCGCTTACATAATCAACGGAACACTCATACCTGACAGCACGCCAGTTACTTTTGCCAATAATATACCTCATATATTCATCACCACCATTTACGAGGCAGTGTGTGTTAATTTTGGGAATATTAAACGTAAGTACGACGGATAATGCTGAATTATACTCGGGGATCAGCACATGACAGAGAGTCGTCTTGTCGTGAGGTTAGCGCCAGCAAACATTCATCTGCTACATATATCATCTGCGAGGAGCACGCAGACGGGATTAGAATAAAATTGGCGTCCGTGACTAAACCCTTCTTCGAAATATCGTCACATGGCACATGGAGCCCGCAGAATAAAGGAGAAACTGAAATTAGAGGGCCTTATCCCATACCACACTCTTCCAACGACACCTTTCATTGATTGTGAACTGCCTACCATGTATACATCCAAAAATGCGACCGCCGAACGATGAGCTGTTCGTTGAAGTCGAAAAGCAAAAAGGAATTGGACGCGAGATGCGTGTGTGTGATTACTAAAACGCTTATTGCTTGATTCCGCACCGCATTTGTACACAACCTCCCCCTTCCTTACCCCCCCTCCTACGTCTCGGGAAATAGCAGTGCCGTTCGCGTATAGTTTGTCTGGTGAGACGTACCTGGCTTTAGTATCGACGACTGTCTTGAGCATTTCTGAAGCTGCACTGTATTTTTTTTTTCATTTCCGTTAGAGCTATTGTGTTTCTTCCGCACTTGCACAGCATAAATTTTTCCGTGGTTTCATATTAGATTGCCTTGGGACTTGCTTTAAGGCGTGTGTGGGCACATATTTAACGACGTACATGCTTGGAATATACTTAACATTTTCGCATGATTTATATTCTTGAAAAAAGGCACAAGTTATTGTTCGGGATTGGCTAATCACATCTGCGAAACATATTTTTCTGCGACGTATATATTCGAAACGAAGCCGCATTCGTTGTCCACGCTGCGAAACGAATTAAGCCAACCTTTCACTGTGCCAGTATCATGTCTAAACGAGGCGAAAGTAGAATTCATTTGTGCCTGACGTATTTGGAGGTAACAGCGGTGATATGCTGCTACCGTCGCCGACGCCCGGAAGAGCGGCGATGAAGCGCGCAGAACCGGTCCCCGGGTAGCTCTTGCAGGCGATCGCGTACTCTACGAAGACGCAGCTGCTTTTTAATTGACCTAAACGTACTCTTTGCTTATAGGCGCCACCATAACAAGCTTTTTTAGGGCGCGGAAAGGCGAAAAGAAGCGAAACAGAACCAAAACACTGCACGAGCACCTATAAGCGGCGCAGCGCACATCCAGTCTACGCCGCGGAGAAGCGGCGGCAGGCGGCGCAGCGATCGCGAAGCTCGAGGCGTATATAAAGTAACGGAGTTCATGTGCTGTGAATTAGCGGCATACGGAACAGCGTTCTGCGAGGAGGAGGGCGCTTCTTGGCGGCGACGCATGAAACCAGTGTGAAGGGCACGCAGGGAGAGAGGTGACGCCATATGGTCGCGTTCCGCTCCTCACCTTTGCCAACGGGGCTCTCTGCCTTATGCGTTGCTGCTGCGTTTGGTCATTTCATTATGCGGAAGGCTACTCCGCGAAACATAGGTAAGGGCTGCCAGAGCCTCTGGTTTCACTCTTTGTAGAGTAACGTCTGTAAATTCAAGTGGCGTCGCAAGGGTAATCGTTCTGGATGTCGTTGACAGCTCTGCAGCCCAGCCACATTTTGAGCGCGGGTGGGAGCCGAACTAGTTTCAATATGTTCCCATGCGACAATGTACAAACCTACACGGTCTGAAAGCAATAGCAATTACGCAAGAGATTTACCAATTTTATCTATGGAAACGAAGCTTGACAAAACAACACCCCGATTAAACTGACTATTTTACTTGTATAAGTGTTTCTCTATTAGTCTACTACATTAAAGAAAGAACTAAATATACATTGTTGGGGTACAACAGTGGAGTTACTGTAATTTAAAGGCGTAATTATAAATTTTCTCGTTTACGTAGGTGTTTATTTGAACCATTTATGTGCATTTTACGCACTAAGAGCGGCTAAATATAACCAATAAAATAATATTGCACCTGGTTTTTTCAAAATCCAAACAATTATTTCTTGATAAACTTTCTATGTTGAACTTTCTGGTGATCTGTTCAACGTTCTGTCGCACATTGCGGCCGCACGCGTCACCACTGGATGAGATCTGTAGACTGCACCCTCCAAACCTACTTCAGGCATGATACAACTCGATTTAAAAATAGCGCGGTAGGACTATGTAAAAACATCACGGTAGGTGTTTTTACATTATGTCAACCTATGAACTCGCCCAACTTTCAATTGAGCTGATACAACTCTTACAGTTGATTTGCTCTTCAAGTTTTGTTAAAATTTGCTACTGAGCCCATAATCACTTGCCAAGTCGCCAGTACCATAGTGTTTCACACAATACCATCTAGAGAGGAATCTGGCGCTGCGATCGTACGCCTCAATGGGCGTGATGGGTAGTTCTGGATTCGGTTGCGCTGCTGAGCACGAGGTCGCGGATTCGATTCCCGGCCGCGGCGGCTGCTTATCTGATGGAGACGAAAAGCAAAAACGCCCGTGTGTTCGAAATTTCAACGCACGTTAAAGATCCCCAGGTGGTCAAAATTAATCCGGAGCGCTCCACTACGGCGCGCCTCATCGACTGCGCTGCGTCGGCGTGTTAAACCCTACAATCAATCAATCAGTTCTGGATTCGGATTTGCGCTCGATCGCTTGTGGAAGTTACTATGAATAGCAGGCAGTTTCATTTAAGTTTTGGATTTACATGAATCCATTTGCCTACGCGGGGTGTTGGAAGAAGCTATCAAAAATTTGTTTCTCTTTGAACGGCATGCCGCGCGCGCACTGACGCCGCCCTGAGTGGAATGTTGTATTACCGGAGTTGCGAATTTGGTGCGTTATCAATTCATTGCCGGCACAGCGAGCACGAAAACACAAACGATGGTGCTCTGTGCGGCGAAGTCGTCTGCGGATTAGAGAAGCTGGCGACGGTTGCGAATCGCTTGGAACAGCCACACCTTTCGTAGCAACGCCGGCTCCTACTGCGTAGACCAGGAGTATCGGCGGCTGATAGGAACGCCCTACGATAAATGTCACTAATTCATGCAAGAGTACCTTCTCCAAAGGTAATTGTTTTTTTATGAGCACAAAACGTTTCTCTTTATATTACAAACCAGCAGCGCCGAAACTTTTTAAAGTAGTTTTTAAAGAAGTCCGCGTACTGCTGTAGTTGGCGGCATATGGCAAACCTGCTCCACAAACCCCCTAGACTCCGCGTCGGCTTTTTATTTAAACGTACCCTTTTATTTCGTACGAAACCAGGTTTTCGTAACTAACGTTCTTGTTCGCAATGCAATTTGTAAACGGAAAACCGGGCAATAAGAGTTTTTTTTGCCAAAAAACACAATTTGCGCAGCCAGATGCCCGTGTTGATCCTAACCAATCCGCTTCTAGAACTACCCATCATTCCCATTGAACCATTAGCGCCACAGCGGTGTTCGTGTTGACACTAGCGCCAGTTTCCCCTCTAGTTATTCTTGTATGAAACTCTAAGGCCGGTACAGACCAATTGCATGCTCGTTCCTCGCAATTACGCGTCGCCATTTCCCGACGCGCTGTGTGTCGCCATTGTTGCGTGTCTTTGTTCTTTCCACCTTTCGCACTGGAGTTTCCGCTTCTGGGCGGCAAATTTTGGCCTCCCGCTCCCGAGCTCTGGGCGCGCGATCCTCGGCTCAAGCTCTTCACTTTGCACAACTGGAACGATTTGCTCCAAAGCAGCGTACCTTTGCCACCAAATGAACTTTTAGTGTCTGAGTCAGCAGAAAATTCCGAACCTAAATAAAAGTTATTGTAACCGCCAGCAATCGTACCTGGATCCGAATAGAGAAACAGAGCTATAGCCCGCCGTTTTACCGACTAAGTTACGCCCCTACGAGGAGACGGATAGATAGACGGTGCACTCAACGACTACACGGATGATGTACTCAACGGCTTGCGCTCTTTTCAAGCCCCCGTGTGAACAGCGAATTGCACAAGGCATGATAACGGCGTTCACGTGGTTACGATTAGCGGCAATCTGAAACGCGTCTTGGAAAGAGGAGGGTGAGTGGGGTGCGCTTTTTGGAGGCGACGCCTGAAACAAGAGTGAGGTGAAGGGAGTGAGAGGAATGACGCACAAACGCGAGTGCCACCCTCCTCCGCACCAATCGCTAGACGCTCCTCTCCGCTTTCTTTCTGCCGTCGCTGCCGCGTTCGATCGTCTCTGTTTTTACTCTTTGGAGAGCCACGTGTGCGAATTCAATTGACGTCGCATGGGTGATCGTTGTGGATGTCGTTTACAGCATTGCTTTCCAACCACATTCACACGGTGCATTGGCGTGCATTTTTTGTTAGTGCTATCTATCTCACCAGGATTGTGGTGCATTTATTGTGCGCATGCTCCCGGTGACGTTTTGTATATAGATGAGACGATGCTTATGATAACACCAGTTCAGAGTGAGCGCTTCTGTTTGTCGTCTTTCTATGGTCCTTGTAGTCACCCTCTATTTTTTACAAATTTAACCGTTGTGTTTTTAAGCTGGCCTACAGACATTACAAGCTGCTCAAATAAGTATTACCATAGAATATCGTTACCGCCATACTTTAAAGTGTTATCCACCGCCGCCGCCTCTTTCCCGATTCGTGTAACGCGCGGCGTATTCTCCAATCTGCCGTTTTCATGTGTGTATTAAAGAAAACCTGCTACAATTTTTACAAACTATTTTTGAAGTCCTGATACTTGTAGAACGTAGTCACCCAACAAACCAAGTACTTTGGTGGAGGAGTCGCAATGCACTCAGTCAAATATTACTGCTGTATGACCATCAGATAACGCAAGGACTCGCTCCAAACATTTTTTCTCTTTTCCAGTTTTGACGTTCTTCGATCGCTTCAATTACTTCATGAAGGTGATGTAGCGGCTGTTCGTCGGGTGTTCTTCAGTTTCAGCAATGAATTATTATGGTAGCAACTATACTAATAAAGCCACAAAAACAAATCAAAAACCAAAGGCGTATTTTGTGCGACGAGCAAATCACGCAGTGCCGCTCCGTGCTGGCGATATCTATAGCGTTCGCAGTGCCTCCTTGCGCGAAGGGAAGTGTGGAAGCGTGTATCGAAATGTTGCATGGTCCCTTTAAAGGGAGTGGGCATGCACGCAGAGGAAGGTTTAACTCACCGCACCTTTGACATAGCCGTAATACTGGGGGAGATTTCAACGTGGACGTCCGCATGGCACGGTACGACACTAGTGCTGTCCGCCGTGATCCAGCAGGTTACGTTGGTTTGCTACATAGGCAGTAAGATGCCTACGACACGAGAGGGCCCGTGTGTTTGTGCACTAGAGAACAACCGTATTGCTTCCAGGATTCACTAAGCTAATTATTTAAGTATGCTAATTCGCAAATTACAAAGAAACATGTTTTCTTTCGTGAGTTCTTTGCGTTGCGCCCCGCTTCGGCGGTCGTCATTGTTTGCAGGGTGGTAGGGCACAGATATTTTTATTCCGTAGCATTATTTGCCGTGTACCCTAATACTGACAACCACCGAACACCGCGTATTTGCACCCAAATGCATAGCACGCTCGCATAAAGCCTGTTTTTGTTATAATACCATTTTCGTACATAATTGTTCGAACAAAGTGTTGAAAAACAAACGAGTAACAAAAAAATTCCAAATAAAAATGACCCCATCATATTAAATATATGCATTTTATACGTCTCCTGCACTAACCAAGAATAAGAAAACACCAAAAATGTTGAAAATGAGAATAAAAAATTTACACCTTCTTCCAGCTAGGGAAACCATGGGGTAGATGCCACGAAAATATGTTCGAAAATATGTTCGAAAACGAATGTTCGAAAAATATAAAGATATAAATAAAAGTATAAAAAAAAAGGTTGGAAACAAAATGTTTTGTTTATTTTTATCAAAGACAGTACAAAGACGAGTACGGAAGAAGTGACAAGCTACTGCACTGAAAAAAACTGCATAACGATTTATCAGAAGACATTACTTACACGGAAAGACGCAGGCCGGAAGCATGCGTCCGTTAAAGGATAAAATAACGCTTCGGTATGCAATGGAGGCTAACATCACTACCAGAACAATCAAATGGGAATTATCAAGGCTGCTCTCTAGCGGTTGCTCTAACACAAGTTAGATATAAGCCAACACTCTTTCTAAAAGTACAATCGATGCTGTGCTCAGGCATTGTTAACCCCGAATGCCAATCATAGAGTTTCATACTTGCTAAGAAACTCAATAATGTGAATCTTGACGCCTCAACTATTTCCCAGGAGCGAGAGTCCCGATTGCATTTCAAAATGGGCGTTTCTGTCATCTTTTGGTGGAATCACTTTTCTCGCATTTCTTGCAGGGTACTGCATGATTTCTGCTCGTTCCTATGCGTATAGGTGTAAACATGTTCCCTAAGGGCCTCATTTACGCATGTCCCAGTCCGGCCTACGCAAATCCTTCGCAAAGTCCAATTTCGTACACCACATGGTCCGCATATTTCAGACAATGGTTCTCATACTTGTTCTCACACACGACTCTTTGGGCCTTGTTGCTGTTTACCTTGGCGCACAAATACGCCAGTTTGTCTGGCGCTGGAAAAACGACCCCACTCGCAAGTTCCAGCCCGCGTCCATACGGACGCGCGTTGGTCTCCACCGTCACAGGCTTGTCTGCAAGAGAGTGCTAGCGCGTGGTCCAAGAAAAAATCGCTGCAAGAAACAAAAACTGGAGATTCATCTACTGGGGATTGAAGCTCTGCTAGGATGATTGGAAGAGACCCTAGAAATTGAATCGAAAGACTTGCCTAAAACTGCACCTGCAACCGGGAAAGCGGAAATCGGTCTCTTGGGGTGAAGCACTGGAGGAAAGGCCCAAGAGCGAAGAAAAAGAACGTTTCATCTCGGAATGAGTCAGCATACTACCATGTTAAGGAACACGTGAGTGCAGAAAAGAAACAAGCGCGACGGGGCGAAAAGCATGCACGACGCCATTTTGAAGCTTTCTTCCTCGCAGACAAGCAAGGTGCTTCAATGTAGCAGCACCCAAGAAGAGTAAAGTGAAGGCCGATCAAGCGATTGCGAAGAAAGTTTCGCATTTTGTCAGCACAGAAGCCTCAAAGAACCAAGGAGGATGCTATCCGGTTATGTAAGACTTACAAACTGAGCTGGCTGACTGCTTCAATCAAAAAGACCAGACTGACCCCTGAAATAATTGGTGGGAAGTTTTCATTTTCCGGGTGGGAGGGCGTCCCTTTCTAATCTCTCTCTCTCTTTCTCTTTAAACACACAAACACCATACATACACACACACACACACCCATACACACACCCACGCGCGCGCGCCCGCACGCGCACACGCACACGCACACACAAACACACACACATTATGTGGCATATCGAGATTTTGGCGCTCGTTCACGATCCTCACGTGGTACTGAGCCCTCCAGTACGGCGCGTTTCAAACCTGCGTGCAGAAATGGACATGTTAAATACCAAAATCTGAATCTTATTCTGATTTTGAGTGAACAGTATAGTTCTCTTCTTCAGTACCAAATGGAGTATATATATATTTATAACCTCTGCTTCCAAGTGACACTGTCTTTGTCTGGAAGAAATGTAAATTACTCGAAGAGCTCCTTTTTCAATGAGCCTTCAAGATTACCTAGAGGGATGGGCAGCAATATTGAAATACAGAACACTTACGTGCATTTGTCAAGCCGTTGTTAGAAAACCCTGCCGAAGCAGTCACTGAAGACTTAAGCGTTTTTGTCATGCTCAAAAAGGCCGGAAAAACAGTTTAAAGTCAGGTGAACATGAAGCAACATATTCCTACCACAAGCTTAGGCTATCAGCAAGATTAATCAATGATGTTTTTTAGGCTCCATCCTTTTCTAAAAAAATGTAAATCCTTCCTGTGTGTACATTTGAGTTCACAGTCAAAAGGTAAATAAATAGAATAAACATACGGTTCGCGCCACCGCTGCGGTGGCTTCTGGAGGGCTTGTGCTTCTAAGGAAGGTATTTGAAAGAATAAATTGAAAATATGAAAGTAAGCCATTCACGTCTGCACCAACAATGATACGGTAAGATTTTAGCCACAATACGTTTCAAGTGAAAAGGTAGAGGCAACACAAAGGAAATCTCAATGGTACTGTCACTAGCAATGCGAACTTCGATGATTAGGGGGGGGGGGGGCGGCAGGCTCAGCGTCACCGGAGGCGGGGCTCTGCCCCCCGGGAAATCAGGGAGAAGGCTCGGGCGTAGTCAGCGCCTATAGATGAAATGCTTCTTCAGCGCCAAGACACACAAGTAGGTGTGACAATTTAGTGTCATAGTCACTGAAACACGCACGTAACAGAATGGTTTAGGGCGATTCCTTCCTTCAATTTTCGCTCTCAGGACTACTACTTGTAGATTACCCTTTCTTGGTGCGGAGCATCAGGGGTGAGGACTCTTATTTGGCTCCCACAACATCGCGTCTCTGTGCGGCAAGGTAAACACCAACGAGGCCTCGAGAGGCCATTTGTGAGAAACGTATTAGAAGCAGTACGTGAATGTACGGACAATAGGTTGCACGAAATCCCACTTCATGGGACGAATTTGCCTAAGTCGACTGTAGATGCATAAATGAGCCCCTCAGAGAACATCCTTACACCAGGCGGACGGAACGGGCTGCAATATTGTAACTCTTTACAAAGAAATGCGAGAAAAGTGATTGCCCCCCCAAATATGAAAGATAGGCGGAATTGGAAACGCTATCGGAAATCTTACTACGGGGAAATATTTGAGGTTTCAATGATTGGTATTGGAGGTGAATAATGCGTGAGCACATCAGCCATTTGAATTTTAGAAAGCAAGTTAGCATATTTAGACAGTTGAATCTGACTTGTATCTTTCTTGGCGCTTTTTGCCATAGCTGGCCTTGTTCCATTAACCTCCAAACCATCATTATCATCGAATATGGCTTGTACTGTATAGTAGCGTGTACGCTTTGCGATCATTTTTTATCATTGGTGTAGCTTTTCGCTGTATAATTTAAAGTTGTATCATATCCTTGAACAGACATATTCTTGCGTCCTTATCAAGTGAACGAGACGGGGTAGTTACAGCATGATGCTACTGAAAAAAAACAGCGCCAGAACACGATATCATAGGAAGTATAGACAAACACTGCGCTGAACTGCCAACTGCCAACATGGTATTCAGAGTTTAAAGTAAAATATTCGGAAAAAATACGGATAACACAAGTCATCGGGTGCTTCTAGAGCACTTGTGCTCCTGTGGTAGGGATTTGAAGGAATAAATAGAAAGCATGCTAGTTACCCTTGCACGTCTGCACCAGCAACTACTCAGAAAGATTTTAGCTACAATAGATTTCTGATTGAAAAGGTAGAGGCAACACAAAGAAATATCAATTGGTAATGCCGCTGGGAATGGAACTTCGAGGAGTAAGAGAAGGGCGGGGTAGCTTTGCCGGTGAGGGGGACAGAGTGAAACCCGGAGAGGGCTCGGGCCCTCCATCCCCCACCGTAGTCAACGCCTGTGTCTGAAATGCTTCTTCAGCCCAAGACAAACAAGCAGGTGTGACCATTGAAAGTCATAGTTACTGAAACAGGCACAGAACAAAATGCTTTTGGACGTATCCTCCAATCTTCGTTCTCAGGACTGCCCCTAGAGGACTCTTTCTTAGTGGGAAGCATCAGAGCCCTCTCAAACGTTCTTGAGACAACACTCCGGGAATTTCGGAGTGGTTTACTGGTGGTCCTCAAGGACACGTTGCAGTTTCAGTTTCTTTCGTACATAAACACCTGCATGAAGTTATGTGCAAGAGGCGTGGCAATGTCTCCTGACGAGGCCAGCGACCCGGAAGTACAGATGAGAAAGCAGTAAATGCCACCAAAGACAGTAGACCCCTGAAGTAACTCTGCCGTAGAACTGAAAACAGAACACGTCGAATACACCATAAAGACAGAAGAAGGAAGCACACTAGGAGCAGAATACAAAGAAGATGTTTATTACATGAACAATGAAACTAATAACAGGTCTACACAATAGGTTGTTACAATTGTATGTTTTACAATCCAAAGAGTTAACATACGTAATGCATACCACAATAAATGGGTGTGTGCAAACAATGGTCAGCAACGCAAGAAAGTCAGGTAAGACCGGGAGTATTGTTACTCTACTCCTGATGACCTGGCCCTGAAAGCTCAGTGAGGCACTCGATTGTTTTGGGAACCCAGGTTGAAAACGTAATGAGCCATCAGCACAGAACAATTCCTGGAATGATGGGATATATACTTACGTTCAGGTTTTATTGCTCACAACGGCATGCTCCACATTCAGAAAAGGGGGACGTGCATTGGCTCGGCCACTGATCCTATGCTCAGTAACTTGCAGCTGACCGCCTTCGACAGGCCTTAGCAACCTAATAATTTGGCCGTTGTCTAAGCTTTCGCTACGTGGATGAATTCGTGGTAGTGTTCGCAGTACAGCGTGACCTTTCGAGGCAAAAGACGGGGACTTCTGCGGTATTCTGGATAGTTTTGACTACGATTCGACGTGACCAATAAGATTCCATGAGGCGTGAAGTTAAAGTTTCTCGAGTGCGCCGTGTGGGTTTGGAAATAAGCTCCAAGACGCAGAAAGGTGAAAGGTGTACTGCCATTCAAACCGGCCCATGCAAAGTAGTAAAACATTGCATTGTTGTTGCAGCTATACAGAGAGTCAGTAAAAAGATCCCGCCCGCACATGAATAAGAGGACCTTAGAGAGCGAAATCAACAGAGATAGTTTTTTTGTTCGGCAGCTCCGCCGAGAACGTCCTGAGAAGTGTCAACATTCTAACATGGGAACAAAACGGTCGCAAAAAAAATTCGAAGGGCCGCCTAACCCTCATATCCTACGTGAATAGGGTTTCACGCTTTTTGAAGAAGGCCGTTGATAAATCACAGGTGCGGACTGTTCTTTTAACGCCCAACCACCTAGTGTATTTATGCGCCAAGGTAAACAGAAACGGGGACCGGGGAGGCATTTGTCAGAAAAGGCATGAGAACCATTATATGAATGGTGCGGTCAGGGTGAGTTACGAAATCCCACTTTCATGCGCACGAGGTTGCGTAGGCCGTACTGGAAGATGCGTAAACGAGCGGCTTAGGGAACATGCTTACGCTATACGCACATGAACCGGCAACAACCTTGCTGGACCTTACACGGAAAGTGAAAAAATTGATTCCCGCATAAAGCTGAAAGAAACGCTCTTTTTAAACGCTATCGGAACACTCGCTCCCGGTACCTATTGAAGGTGAAGAGTGGGCGATTGTATTCGATTGCAATTTTGGAATGAGAGGTAGCATGTCTGGCCAGTTGAATCTGAGTCGCACTCTATAGCAGCCTTTACGCTTTCCGTTTGATTATAGCATTAATGTCATTATTGTATATCTGGAGGGATATCTTAGCCTGTAAACGACGTTTTTTCGGTGTATTTAATGTCTTGCTATAAATCTTTCTCCAGTTGTTTGTCAGCACTCTAGTTTGTCACGTCTACCCTCCTTGTAATCACGCTGCTTTTGAGTGTCAGCTTTACGTACATGCTATGTCATTACAGTAGAGTCAGATTTAGGAACCTTGGGTGGGAATGCTGCATGCCGTACAATGAAAGGTGAGGCACAAATCACACCACGTTCGCACATACGAAGACTGGTTTATGCCACAGGGAAACGAAAAGGAAACGTAAAGTCGGCCAAATATTTAACTACTATATGGTAGCGGTAATGTTTCAGTCTTATAACGCTCTTAGGAGGGAGCAGCCTAGAAGAAGATGGGCCTGTTTGCAACTTGGTTTAGGACGTGTGTGCCACTCGACCTGTTTGCACCTTGGGTTTCGCCTTACGCCGCTGATGCTTGAAAGTCGTCACTCCCGAATACTAGTAAAATATATGGCCGACTGTACATGCCCCTGGCATCTTTCCGAATGTACCAAACGTCTCCACGTGACCTGATATCGCCCCGGTGCGGGGCGGACATAAAGACACCACCAAGCCACCAGTCGATCCTCTTGGAAGATTACTTTCGCTCCAATGACTTTCACTAGGTTGCCCGTGTGCAGATGGGACGTGTGAAACGAACACATGCCAGCTGTGAACATTCTGGTAGGTTGCTTCTCCCCTTTTATTTATTGTTTGATCTCCTTCACAAACAAAAAACTAAAAAAAAACCCAGGGAAAGAACTTTGACAAATACGATTAAAATAGATAAAATGCGGCAAAAGTGAAACTCCTTGAACCGCACAAAAATGCATATCGTTAGGAAGTACAACAATAATTATTTATAGGGGTGTAATAGGAGACCACGTTCAAACGGAATATTAAAAAATGCAGGAAGCGCAAATATAGCAATGTATAAAATTTGCAAAACGAACTCATGCGATTAAAAATGTGCCTTATATATCTCGAAAGCACGAGAATAAAACAGAACTGCCAGGAAAGTAATTATGGCGTCGCGAATAAAAATATTGTTAACAGAAGCAAACAATGCACTATGCCTTCAATCTGCGTGAAAACACTGTTGACGAGTTAAGGCAGTTAAATGATGGCTGAAATAGTGTACTTGTACATGATGGGGAAAAATATAAAAACGAAAACACTAAAACAATAAAATAATGCAAGGTATTTGGCTACCGATAACGAAACGAGAATATATATTTTGTGGGCAGTGTCTGTTACCACGTTAAGGACGGCCCACTCCTCCATAATACGAGTACGGTGTGCTACTTGCACTTTTTAGGAAGCAGGCATGGGCACTTAGATCGGATATACGTCTCCCCAGAGCTTTTGTTGGCGTGCAAAAATTACGCACACGAGCAGGTATCATTTAATGATCGATACCTTGTCTCGTTTTTTCTAGGGGGAAGGGGCGCAAGGGGTGCAAAAACTTAATTGGAGGTTGTGAAAATTAAACGTCAGGCTAATAAAGGGCGACACTTTCAACAAAGCAGTGGAGGAGATCTTTGTTCAGTGCAGAGATGAAATTGACATGGGGTGGAGAGGCAAGTGGTAGCTTGGCAAGCAAGACATCAGATTGACGGCCATAGAAAATGCGTTCTGCCTTATTAGACGAAAAAGGGACGAAGAAGACACCCTTCGACACAATCTCAGTCGCAATTGTTGGGCGAGGACATCAAAAACATCAAAAGCAGGCAGGAAGCGATAGATCAGGATCGATACAGGGGCAGCAATCAGAGCACGAGCAGAATGGCTGCTGGCAGGGGAGGCGCAACACAAAAGGCACCTTCTTACTTAGAGATGCGTTATGTGAAAGCCAGCAAAATGGAACGAATATACTGTCCGGGTGTTGCTACGCACGAGAACGAGTAGATCAAACGAGAGTTTGTGCGGGTTTACACAGAATTGTTCAGCGGTCCATGTCCCAAAGTATATGTTCTTGAGCGCGAGCTGCTTTCGCTGTTACCCGTGTTAGATGGCCAGACTTGGCAAACGCTGGAAGACCCTATTAGTTTAAAACAAATTGGAAACGGCAATTGATGGATTCAAACGCGGTAAAGCTGTAGGTCCTGATGGTTTGATTTCGGACTTCTATAGGATGTACAAAACTAAGGTTTCCCTTTTTGTTTCTTGTGTTTGAGGAAGCTTTCAGAAACGGTGCATTGCCAAATACATTATCCCGAATGGTTACCATTAATAAAGCATAATGTGAGGATGCTTTCAAGAGGCAGTCGGTGACAGAATATCGATTCATTACGTTGGGCACCACAGGCTTCGAAATAATTATGAAGATTATTCCCAAGCGATTCATAAAGTAATGAGTAAGGTCTTCGGGCCGCACCAGACATGAGGCAATAAATGTCTAAGTATTGTAGCAAAGAATCATGGAGCGCTAACTATCTTTCAGTGCAGTGACCCGTTATTTTCGGAAGTAGCCATGCTACAAAGTAGGTTTTGAGAAATCTCGAGAAATACAAGCAGATTTTGAGATTTTGAGAGTAGT
The DNA here is from genome assembly GCA_013339765.2 of Haemaphysalis longicornis. Taxonomy (NCBI): domain Eukaryota; kingdom Metazoa; phylum Arthropoda; class Arachnida; order Ixodida; family Ixodidae; genus Haemaphysalis; species Haemaphysalis longicornis. The sequence continues at coordinate 25,993,489 of CM023452.1, forward strand.
GTTTGTCATGTGATCATTGTTTTTCAGTTTTGAGCATATAAGCGTGGGAGATGTTATTTTAAAGGCCATTAAGCAGACGTATGCCATGAATGGTTGACGCAGCTTATAATGAACAAAAGTGCCACATTGTGTATTCTACTGCCCTGCTTCCCTGTTGTTTTTCATTTTTCCAGAACTCTTTTGCTTGAAAATTATAAACGATAGTTACGTACGAGGTTTCTTGCTGGATGCAAGAGAAGTCAAGCTGCCCACGATGGCTGATGATGTGGGCCTATTCTGCACAAAGTGTGAGTAGAGCTGTTACGATAATCAAATAATTGCGTGACGTCATTCGAAGCTAAGTCAATTGGGAGAAGTGTGCCAGATTTTGACACGGAAACTGGGAATCTATACTTACTGTGTTTGAGTGCCAAAATTTGACCACCACACTTAATTAAGTGGTATCTGGGGGCGCCGATGGACAGTTATCGTCACAGCAATCTAGTGGCAGGACGAAACAAAAAGTCTGCGCGATAAAGCAGCAACGTCGGGTCGCCGGGCATTGTCCGTCTTCGCAAGGGCCACTGTATGCAACTTGGTATTTCCTGTCGAAAGTGGGGTTCGTGAGGGAAGTTATCACTGCTCCGCTATTTATATGAATAATTTGCATGGCATTTTTTCTGTTCTTCTTTAGAATTCAACACGGAAACAGACGAGTCGAAGTTTTCTTTTTCGAAGAGTGATGTGAGGAGGGCTCGTGCTCTCGCCTATATACGTAAGAATTGCGTTCTTGGGGGATTCAAGTGACCATTTCATGAAGTGTTATCTTTTTAGTTGCCTTTTTCGAATGCTTTATTGCAGTTCATTGTATCTCCGTGCAATGAGAAATATCCTAAAACTATACGAAATCTGCGAGAATTTGTTTGCACAGTTAGCTTCCTTTCTGTGCGGCTGTTTACTGCGAAGCAGTATACCCCTTCCCGCGTAGGGTTCTATCGCGACCGTCGGCTTCAAGAGAAAGCTACCGCGAACAAAGTAAAAAACTTATCGGCACCGGCAGGACTCGAATGTGTAGCCGAATACAGGAATGGAGCAACAGCCCGTTACTGACTCAGATACACCGACTGAGCTACGCTGGCACGACGAGACAGGGAAACGGACGGTGCACTCAACGAGCTCAGCGGCAGGTCTACCACTTGTGCTTCTTCAAAGCCCTTGTGTTAATTGAAAAGTGCTTGATCTATGATAACGGCATTCAAGTGGTTTGGACTAACGGCGAACAGAACACCCCCTGTAGAAGGGGGTGTTAAGTTCACCGGCCCCTGTAGAAAGGGCGGGCGTTTCTTGGCGGTGGCGCATGAAACAAGAATGAGGGCATGTAGTGAGAGAGGCTACGCCATATATTTGCATGCCTCCCGCCTCTTCACCCTTTTCCTTACGGTCCTCTGTTTCTTTCCTGCCCTTGCTGCTGCGTTCGGTCACTAGTTATGCGGTCGCCGGCACCGCGAAACGCAGTTCACAGCTGCCAGGGCATCTTGTTTACTCTTTGCAGAGCAACATCTGTAAATTAAAGTGCCGTCACAAGAGTAATGGTTGTGGGTGCCATATACTGATTCGCAGCCCAGCTACATTCACAGCTTGGACCCATTTTTTTCAACATGTGTTCGCACAACCATGCACATTGCACGCGGCATGAACGGGAACTGTAGCTACAAATAAAAGTTGTATGCAGACTTTTGCAGATCATCCATCGACACTGTTAATACCACAAGCAATAGCTTGTTTTTATAAGCGCTTTTGTTTATTGTATGGCTAAATATAATTGTGAAATACAAAATGTTCTTGCTTTGCAGTTGCAGTTACTATAATTATAAAAGTTCAATAAAAAACGTATTTCTGTTTTCCTTTTGTTTCAGTAAAGCAATAGCGCTCTACCCGTTATACGTGGTCCAACACGACAAAAAAACTATATTATTGAATATTCATATAACGACAAACAGTATGTTGGTGGAATTTTGAGACTTTCTAAGAAAGTGACGGAGTAATCTTTGTTAGACGTTCTGCTTATCTAATCTTAAAATTTCACTCGCACTTTGCGCATTCACGCCTCATCACTTGACGCGCCATCTGGACAGCACCCTCCTAGGCTTGTCCAACCTGATGCAATTGCGATAATCGTACAGCTGATTGGCTGTCGAAATTTCGTTAAACTTCGCTGCTACGCCGACTATCACTTGCTTGACCAGTCACCAATACAACACACTCCGATGCCGTTCCTCGCCATTTCCAGACGCGCGGTGTGTCGCCCTTGTTCTGTGTCCTGGTTCTTGTCACATTTCGCACTGAACTTTCAGATTGAGCATAGATTTTCTTGTAAGTATACTAGAGAGGATACTGCGCCTGGGTACCCATGTCGGTGTGGGGGGTTATGGGAAGACATCTTTATTGGCTTGGCACAGCTACGGGATTCTTAAGCATCTTGGTGGGTTCGTTTTCCTTACTATGTTTTGTGGGCTCTATGGGCTGTGTCGTCATTGTCAAACACGGCAGCCGAATTCCTTTGTTGTGTGGTAGCCGTGTGCCATGGTGTGTTTCGTTGAAGAGCGGGGTGTGCGTGATCATAGGGTTTCTTACAATATGCAAGAAACTCTTTGATCGTACCGAACATTGATAATTGCGGAGTGAAACAAACGTGTGCCTGCATCTTTTCCTGCCGCTCGCCTACTGATATCTCGCCGGGCACCAGTGGACGCCAGAAAGACATACGAGGTAAGCTGTCTTCCTTGATCGTTTACGATATTTTTTGTTTATTCTATGCCAATGTAGGTGGTAAGAGCCGTTCTACTACCTGTTTAAGTCCAAGTAAAATGAGTTGAAACTTTTACGTGTCTCGGTTTGTCGGTTGCCGTAACTGTTGGTGTGCATTTATGCGTAGTACAACTCTTTGAGAGTGATCAGTGTTAGCGCTCGCCATCTTCATGATTCTCCGAAGATCGCGGCAACTGTAAAACGTAGCTCCATTTGTATCTATGGCCTACGTGATCAGTTTGAAGTGTACGAGCTTTCTTTGTAATGGCTAGTTGTGTGTGTTTACTAGTCGGATGCGCTCGAGGAATAAACACATCTAGCCGCACTATCTTGCGGCCCTTGTGGCTACGCTAGTTGTATGTGTTTATTTGTTGTCGGTTGTGCTCGACGAATAAATATAGCTAGCCGTGCTATAATGCGGCCCTTGCGGCTACTTTAACGTTGTGGTGCACTGAGGATCAAGGTGATCGCGGGAGCATCGATCGACGGGACTTCTAAGATGCATAGCACCGGATTTCAGATTTTTTGAAATAGAGATAACGCTGCTTTGTTTCCATCGTAGTCTGTTGCATGATACAACCGATATACTGCCCGTAATATAGCGCTGCTACTTGTTCTTTCGCCATTCGAGTGAAAAACCTTCAAATCGAGCCCGACTGCACACTGATTTGTCCTGAAGTGAACTCTATTTTGCTTAGAAACAAATAAAAACGTTCCTCTGTTTGCATTACATTCGCCGTTTCCCACTCCACAGCTGTCTAAAGACTGCCTTCTGGCAGTAGGTGCAGGGGGGATACACGAAAAAGTCAAGAGAGCGATCGCGCCCCGAGTAGTCCACGGACGGTCCGAGACTGATAATCGATGAGGCCCACTATAAAGGCCCTTCGAAACGTAAGTGTAGACGTCCACAGCTGTGCCCGATGTTTACCAAACTCTCGCGTCACTACTCACACTTCCCAATATCAGCACTCACAGTGGTGGCTTTAGTGCGGTTTGCAGACAGGGCGGTTGCTCCTGCTGTTGCTCCAGTGCCTGCACTTTAGGTGTCTTCAATAACATCTGGTCTATCCAAAGAATTTCGCGAAAGCAGCGTCTTATGCCATTTTCCTCGTAAAGTAATATTATGAAGGCAGTCGATGCACTTTCAGCTACCCAAAAAAAGTTCGTTCTGGCGAATTGCCTAAATGAATAGCTGTTGAGCGATTTGTCAGCATAGTTTCAGTGGGTATTTGTAGGCTAAATATTTTAAGCCCATTTTACCCTATTCACGGGGGTGACCAGCTAGCTGAGCTGTATAGCACCTTGAGTGGTGCATGTATTTTCCATGCGCCGCACTCTTGAACGTGACCTTGTCAGCCCTTTCAGGAAGGCACGCATCCACACAACCACTCCACGTTCTTGCTTCATGCATTACGGACGTACCGGCTACCGTCAAATCGTTCTCCCACCACACTCTGTCGCACACCACACCATCGAACGCGCAGTGTTGGTCCAAAAAGTCCCTCTGCAATCACTGCAATGTTTACTGAGTAAGTATCAGTGAGCATCTGTGTGATAAGTAATACCTTCAGCCGCTGCTGCATTAAAACACACAGGGCTTGCAGGCAGTCGCGTGCATTAGCGACGGCGTTTGTCTGTTATTCATGGAAAACTATATCACAACACAATAAAGCTGGTGGACCTGCCAACCGAAAATAAAGGTGTTGGGTGGTGTAACGAATGCATCTGGCCTGTCAGTTTAAGATATTTAAGCAAAACAATTAAGCAAGAAAAGATTCTTTTTTTGTGGCACAAGAAGCAATCACTGGTAGGCAAAGCGCACCCGCTTTGTGAGATTCAGCCTAATGTATGTTCCCCTACTTCGCTCAGTGATCTACCGTGCAATTTCCCGGATGCGGAGCACCATGTATTTTCGGATCACCACTTGTGTCAGGTTGATGACGTGATGAGGCTCATCGTGTTAGTGCTCGAGCTGCTAGAGCATGGTAGGGTTCGATGGAGGAGCTCCTGAAAAACCCGAAGCGTGAGTCTATTCACTTACTCACTAGGCGAAGGTGGGCTTCGGCGCAGGACCTGCTCTGCTGCGTGTAGGGCTGCGTGCAATCAGTGTGAAGGCTCTATAAGCCCGCCGTTTTCCTTGAGTAAGGTCAGCACACTTGTGATGCTGGTGGACACAAGGACTCCGGCGCATTCGGCACCGTGCAGGTGCTTGGTCACGCTTCGCACTACGAAGCGGCCGATGTACTTAACTACTTCGCTTGCAAATGTAGTCATAAAATGCCGTCGTAGAAGTTTCTCACTGAGTCCACGTCGTCGGATGGGAGTCCTAAACCTACACACGATCCCCTGGGCGGTACTCAGCGTCTCGGTGTAGGAGGTTGTAGCGTCTTGCATCCATCAGCTGCTGGTCCGTTCAGCGAACTCGAGCGAGCTGGCGGGCCTCCTCCGCACGCTTAAGGTATCCTTGGATGTCGGCGTTGAAGTCGTCTTCTTCCACGTGGGGAAGAATGGCATCAAGCATCATAGACGGCCGTCTTCCGTTCACAAGCTCGAACGGTGTCATTTGTGTGGTTTCCTAGATAGCCGTGTTGTACGCAAACGTGACATACGGTAGGACTTCGTCCCAAGTCTTATGTTCAACGTCGACGTACATAGACAGCGTATCCGCGATTGTCTGTGTTCAGGCGTTCCGTTAGTCCGTTCGTTTGGGGTTGGTACGCTGTAGTTCTTTGGTGATCCGTGTTGCTGTAGCGTAAGGTTTCTTGCATAAGCTCCGCAGTGAAGGCCGTTCCGCGGTCCGTGATTACGACTTCGGGGCCTCCATGTCGCAGGACAATTTGGCTTATGAAGAACTTGACGACATCTTGTGCAGTCCCCCTCGGAAGTGCTGCGGTCTCTGGGTAGCGCGTCATGTAGTCTGTCGCTACGACAGTCCCCTTGTTCTGTGATCATGATGTAGGGGAGCGGGCTTAGAAGGTCCATTTAAATCTGTTGAAATGGCTTCGACGGGACGGCGATCGGTTACAGTAGTCCGGCTGGTCTTGTCAGCGGCTTTTTTTGTCGCTGGCAGACACAGCAACTCCGAATGTAGTGGGTGACGTCGGATGTAAGGCGGGGCCAGACGTACTTCGCCTTGAGTTTTGCCATATTGCGAGCTGTTCCGAGATGTCCAGAAGACGGGTCGTCGTGGCGCTCTTCAACATTTTGTCCCGAAGGACTGCGGGTACGACAAGTAATAAATTCGTTCTCGTTCCGGGGCTGAAATTCTTCACGAGGACGGAATTTGTGAGGCTGAGTGCTGGCAAGTTCCACTTGAACGCCTTAGGCTCGGCGACGTTCCGTCCTTCGAGGTAGTCAATCATGACACGCAGGTCGGGGTCGGCACACTGCTGGGTGACTAGGTCGCTCTCTGTCACGATTTCGGAGACCGCGCTGTCTTCATCGGTGTCTTGTAGGGGTATGTCGACGGGGGAGCGGTACAGGCAGTCGGCCGGCGTCGGAGTGTTTCCTACCGGATTTTTAGACTATTGTAACGTCCAACTCTTGTAGGCGCGAGCTCCACCGCTCAAGACGGCCAGAGGAGTCCTTCAAATTGGCGAGCCAACACAGCGCATGGTGGTCTGTCACATCCTTGAATGGTCTGCCATACACGTATAAGCGAAATTCTGAAATGGCCCATATTACAGCAAGGAACTCTGTTTCGGGGGCAGAGTAATTTTTCTCCTCCTTCGACAGACCACGGCTTCTATAGGCGATAACCTTTTCGCAACTGCTTTGCTTTTGGACGATGGCGGCACCCAAATCTATATCGCTGGCGTCTGTGTACATTTCCGTTTCGGCGTTTTCGTCGAAATGAGCGAGCATGGGCGGGTTTTGCAGGCGTTGTTGCAGCTTGCCGAATGCTTTCTCTTGGCGTTTCCCAGGCGCAAGGGTGCTATCTTTTGTGAGGTGCGTAAGTGGCTCTGCAATGCGTGCGAAGCTTGCGACGAAGCCCCGATAGTATGCGCATAGTCCGAGAAATCTTCGCACGATGGTTTTTGTCTTTTGGTCTTGGGAACGTCACTATGGCTGTTGTTTTCGCCGGGTCAGGCAGGACGTTCGCGGCGTTCACGACGTGTCCAAAAACTTGAATTCCTTGTAAGCGAAGCGGCACTTTTCGGGCTTCAGCGTTAGCCCTGACGAGCGAATAGCCCCGACTACAGACTCCAACCTTGCACGGTGTTCATCGAAAGTCCGGGCGAATACCACAACCTCGTCAAGGTATTCGAGGCAGGCATGCCACTTCCACGGGACCTTCCACGGGTGAAGAAAGCATTGCTACGGGGGTTCGTTGATTGGTACGCGAAGGGCAATGGCGAGCGGTTGAAACAAACTGGGCCACGACTTCTTTGAGAGAGATACTAGTTGATCTCACGTAATCGGTCGCCATGGAGAGGGCGAGATGCGTCGACGAAGAATCATCGCAAACCTAGCCTCTTGTAAGGGCAGTGGCGGTAGACGTGGTCTGCCTCTCCGCAGTGGTAATACAGCGGCCGATTATCGGGTGTTCGCCACACCTCGGTCTTTGGCGCCTGATTTCGGGTTACAGCAGGTCGGGCGGACGACATTAGATGGTGGTACGGCGGGACCTCTTGACGACGTGTTGGAGCAGGGAGGGGTCGATGATCAGCCGAGGAATAGGTCATAGCCTCTGGCTCGCGGGGGGCTTCGGCCGGGATAGAAGTTCCCAATGCCTGCTATACTTCTTCCCAGATCACGTCAGTCAAAGAAGCGACTTGAGGCTGTGGCGTCGTCGTCGGGGAAAGTTTCCGCAGCTCCTCCCTCACCACTGCCCCTATGGTGTCGCGTAGTGAGGCGGAGTTATTAGCGCCGGCACGAATCGTCTCCGAAATCAGCGCATTGATTGGGCGGTCGTACTGAGCGTCTTCTCCATCGCGGCGGCATCAGACGCATATTGTGACATGGTCTTGGGGTGGTTGCGAGCAAGGCACGCGAAGAGCTCTTACTTCACACCTCGCATCAGAAACCGTAGTTTTTTCGTCCGTCATTTCTGGGTCCGCACGCCGAAAACAGTTCTTCACCTCCTCGACGAAGATCATGACCCCTTTGTTGGTGTGCTGCATTCGAGTTTCCAGCAAAAGTGCTGCGCTTTATTCTCGGACCACGGTAGTAAAGGTCTTCGGTAAGTCGCATTTGAAGTGAGCCCAGTTGGTCAAGCAGCTCTCGTGGTTCTCGAACAAAGTGCGAGCTGAATCTTCCAAGTAAAAGAAAACATGCCGGAACGTTTCTGCGTCGTCCCACTTGTTGAAGATCCGGACGCGCTCCAGTTTCTCCAACATTCTTCAGGATCCTTTGCGGGGGCTCCTTGGAAGGATGGCGGTTCCTGTGGCTGATGCAGGATAATTGGTGATGTTGCTTCTTGCACCATGGTGGTGGTTGCAGCGGTCGTTCTTTTGGGCCCGCCTGGCAGGAGACCAAACTCGGGCGGCAGGCCTTTCAGTCGGCGGCTTGCTCTTGTTTGACTGGCTTAGAGGCTTCAAGAGATTGTTGGTAGCATAAAAGTAGCGTATCCAGCACCTCCAACAGATGTCACGTAGCCAAAGACGATGCAGCTGTCTTGAAGAAACAACAAGTTTATTGGAGCGAACTTGTGCACCCCTTACAACTCAAAAAATACATGGCGGCGAAACAGCAGTCAACAAGGTGACGTGCGTAGACTGGTGTCGGTGATTCAAATGTCGCGGCATCCACTCAGCGGGAATTTATCACTCGGCGCGAGGGTTTCTGGAATAGTCGAATTGTATCCAGAACACGGTAGGTCAACGAAGATTATTCTAGGCTGTTCACATTAGTTCACAACGCTCTCCCTATCAGAAGAGATAACACATGCGGCACAGAAAGGAAGAACGAAACACGCACCTCCCTTGGCACACACACACCTCCTATAACACAGACCGGGGCAGCCGGGTGGCAAAAATCAAAACACAAACAAACCCAATGCGTGGTTCGCGGCAATATATACAGATTCCTTTACCGTTGTGCGCGCATTGGCATCACACGAGCCATGAAAAAACAGAATTGTCAGTATGCTTTTCAACAGTATCATGTTCAATATATGCCCAAAAACGTTTTCTGGTGTTGTGCTGGGTTCCAGGCCACGCTGGGACTTCTGGCAATGAGGTTGCTGATCAGAAGGCCGCTGTTGCCGCACTCAGGAACCCAGTAGATATAACAATACTACCAAACAGTGACCTTGACCCACAAGTTCGACAGTACCTTCGTAGCAAATGGCAAGCAGAGTAGAATGAACAGACAGATAACCAACTACACGTACTAAGATCACACTTGGGACGCTACACAACTGACTCACACAACAGACGCACGCAAGTGGCCTTGGGTAGGCTACGGATAGGGCACACCCATGCAACGCATTGGTATCTACTGAAGGGATCTTCTAGACCCCGGTTCAGCAGGTGCGGAGCGGCCCTATTCGCAGTTCACATACTAATTCAATGCAAGGCACTTCACACCACATGACGAAAACACTTTCCACAACTGTACAGACAACACATCCTGTTTCACTTGTCATACTTTGTAGGAGACGAGCCCATGTTTTCCATCAAGCGTGTTTTTAAGTTTCTCACTGATGTCAGTTTTTACATCTCATTTCTTACCATGCATCATGACAACCTGGCCCTTTACACCAGTCATCTTCATGCATTCGCTTCACTTTGTTTTTACTGAGTACTTTTTAGCAAATTATTGCACATCTATCGTCATCAAATAACTTTGTGTTTGGCGCTCTTTGCCCTTGTTGACCTTGCGCCATTAAACTCAAACCATCATAATCATGTAACTTGTGTTCTGTGTTGTTGGGCTGGGGGAGGCTAAGTTCATTGCTTTTTGGCTGAATGTGGGTAGGCTATGATACGTCCGGTAGGGTAAAATAGTTTAGCTAGGGTACATTTGGTTACGTAAGGTAGGTTCAGCGAGGTGATGTTACGTCAAGTTACGTTGGGAGGTAGTATCATTGAGCGAATTATAGGGCAGCCGGCTTTTATAAAAACTGCCTTTAGAATTTTCTGGAAGTAATTCTTACTTTTACCGCGAGATAACACGCAGTCAAATTAGTAATGAATACAAGTGGCCTAAGAATCTTGTTCATTACCACATAGTTCGGTGAAATTCTGTATATTATTTATTCTGTATTTCTAAATAACAAAAACAATTTATTTATTAGACAGGCTCATCGTGCCCATTTGCTGTTTTCCTATTTATTTATGATACGTGCTCCCCAACAAAAGCCTCTGACTGACCTCATTTGTTCGTGTATTATGAATGCGTAGCACTGACTGCCCGCACTTGTTGATACACTGGTTTGTCAGAGTCGCCGACATCCCATTCGGGTTCACTGCAGACAAATTTCCGCTCGAAGGGGCCGAGCTAATTGCTTTCTCGTTTTTTCATCAATTGTTTTTGACCTCTAGCCTAATTGTTCTACCGGTGAAATTTTCTACTCCAGCACAAATAGAATGACGCTATTCCTTGCACTTCAATAAAACCGTTGTGCGTTTATTTCGCAGGAAGTGCTTGCAGGACATTCGAAAGGTGATTGCATTCTGCAAACACTATAGACTCCCGATAATTCAAACTCGAAGAGACCTCACCTCTGGATTTTGTTTGGAGTATCAGGAGCTTGAATCATCGCGAGTGTACTATATATTGATTCATGGCTACGCCTTTATTATTACTTCGTGATTGGCAACCGTCCCCTCCGCCTGACAGATATGACCGAATAACTGGATTACTAAGCGTTCTTGAAGGATATTATAAGTCTTCTGTAAAACAGAATACAATCCCGTCTGTCGAGGAAGCACTTCCGCATGGCTTGCTGCGACAACACTGCTCTCCATGGTGGAAGCATGCGCTATATCCCCCAGTGCATAACTTGCTGCCGCAGCCGATCATGAGGATGATAGTTAAATTTTTTGGAGCAAGGGCAGCTGAGGCAAAGAGTGCCAAACAAAAGTATATAACAGAAAACCGTGGCTTACTAAAATGTGTAAGCCAGAATAACAGTAAAATCAATTAAAGCAATGTTGATGGCTGGTGTATAGGCCCAGTTTTGATTACGCATGATAGGATATGAGGTTTAAAAAGTTAACATCAGACAAATCTTTAAAATACGTTGCACAGAAACCATGGCATTGCCACCAAGATACAAGGAAGAGTGTAGCGGAATGTGTTGTCTGTATAGTTACTTGAAGTGTCTGTCTTGATGTGTCGAGTGCTTTGCATGTGATTAGGATGTAGGTCTACGGATAGGCCCTCCAAACACCTGCTACACATGGGTCTTCGAGGCCTAGTCAGCAGGTGAGAGTGTGTTACATGTGTATGGGCTATCCGCAACCTAGCTAAGGTAACTTGAATGTATCTGTTGTGTGATTCAGTAGCATATGGTCCCAAGTGTGGTTTTATTACGTGTAACGTGTTATCTGTCTATTCACTCCAGTGTGTTTGCCATGTGTTGCGAAGTTTGTGTCTAAGGTGTGGCTTCAAGTTTGTGTACAGCACTGTTGCTATGTCCACTGTATTCAAGAGTGTAGCAGCAGTGGCCATTTGATCTGCGGTTTCATTCTCGGCTATTTCACAGTGGCCAGGAACCCTACATATCGTTATTTCACGATTTGAGCCGTATGTCGACATAACGGCCTTGAAAACAAGATTGATTACACAATTTTTTGGCGTTTTCTGGACAAAAGTGCACGTACAACGCTAAGAGAATTCGTGTAAACTATAGACCTTAAAATTTGATGTCCGACTACGATGTAACTAAGTAAAGTGCCGTGTGCTTCAGCCATAAAATGCTGTTTTGGGAGTTTATTCTTTTTGCCACGTTAAAGTTCGGTCTGTGCGAAGCCCAAGACACAGCATCAGCTGTCTTTGATGCGTCGCATTAAAACTCTGCACACTGGTGCTTATCGTACAGGAAGAGGAAATGCTCCATAATAGCAGCCCTTAGTGGCCTGTTTTTGTCGAATTCCACAAAGGGACAGGTGGCAAGAAACAGCCCACAGTTGCCATCGTGAAATAAAATCAATGACGGGTGACTTGTAAATGTATGAAAATGACACTGCTAGATCAGAGACTTCTGCTCTCACTCTGAGAGGGAACGGCCTGTAAATAGATGGGCGGTTTAAAAAGCAGCTGGTGTGAGGATGCATTATGAATGGTCCAGTTAAAGGGATGATTTGTCAGAGACATGATTTTAGAGGCATACAACAAGTCAGTGTATATCCTCTGGTGATACAGGGACCATTGTGGCATTCTGCTAAGAGGCTTTCAACAGGGCTCGTGCGAAAAGCACCACAAGGAAGGCGAAGCCCCAAATGCAGAACTGGGTCAAACATTTTAAGTGCCGTTTTCGTTTCCGGCTCATCCATGATGCTGCCGTAGTCCAAGCGAGATCCTACCAGTGCAGTATAACGACGCAGGAGGAGTTTCTTGTGCGCCCCGTACGATTGGTGGGAGATGACTTTAAGGATATTCAACGTTTTTAGGCATTTTTGATTAAGCATTTTCAGTTGCGGAAGAAATTTCAGTTGGTTGTCGAATATTTGGCCTACAAACTTGTGCTCTTTTTTAACAAGAATCGACACGCCGTTTATAGTAATGTCAGGGTCCACATGGATCACACGCACACGGGTGAACTCAACGCAAGTACTTTTTCCTGGGCGCAGGTGAAAACCATTTGTGTCTACCCAGCCAGCAAGTTTGTTTATGCCGAGCTGCACTTGAGCTTCACAGATTGACATTTACATGATGTAAAAGATATTTGCACATCATCTACATAAACTGAACAAGAAACGGTTGGTGGCAATGCCTTATGGACGAGTTCATCTTCATTATGAACAGTGTGCAGCTCAAAACACAATCTTGAGCCGCGCCATTTTCCTGAACATGTACATTAGAAAGTGCACTACCACTACCAATTCTTACACGGAATGTTCGTTCAGACATGTAGCTAGAAACAGTGTTAGGCAGGTTGCCCGAAACACCAAATGACTTTAAGCCATTCAAGATGCCGCATCGCCATTGCCGCGTCGTAGGCCTTTTCCATATCAAAGAAATTGTAATGCAGAACTGTTTGTTAATGAAGGCATTTTAAATGCAGAGCATTTCAGTAACTCACGATGTCACCCGCGTTGGCGTCCGTAGTCCGCACCGCACCCCTCCCTACTATATAAAAAGAAAATACTATCCGGCGCCCGGTTTCGATCCCTCGACCCTGCGGGCAGAACGCAATGTACATGGTGCGCTTCCCACTACGCCACAAAGCCGACACGGAATCGGACGCTACCAACGCGCCTTATATCGTTGACTCATTCAAATTAGAGCTGACGAATGCTTTCTCGTCAGCAGTTGCCACAAGTGCAACAACATTACCGTAACGCAAACTACTTAACGTCGTGCGCCCCCGGAAATGCTCTGCATTTGATCGTGCCCCTCGCGAGGGGGATGTTTATACAGGAACTCCTACTTCTAGCGGACTCCTGGCGCCGTCTTTCTGCCATTGTAGAGACTATGAGGCGGTCTTCGAAGGGCGCCAAATTAGAATTCTACAAAATCAATTTCTTGCATGCGGTCGACAAAGCAAAATTCATGAGTAGCATAAAAACAGAACGCTGCTCATTCTATATCCTGAGGTAACTGCAGAAGGTTGCTTCAGCGAGAGCATGCAAGCGAACGCAAGAATTCCGCAGCCGACTCAGCTGACAATGCTCGCCTTACACCGCCTTTGAAAGGAGTGGAAATTTTTTATGAAGGATTCCGGCGCAACAAGTTGAACATTGGTGAAGCGCCTCGCCCTAAAGCCTGCGTGGCAGCTCTCGAAAAGAAAACTGTACTCAAGGAAGTACACGAGCCTACGATTTATCAACTTCTCGAGACGCTTGCAAGGCAGCTGCTCAGGACTATGGGACGGTGCCTTAAAGCGGACGACGGGTGCTTTCCCTCCTTCAAGAAAGCCACTACTATGTCCTCCCTCCAAGAGTGTGGAATGTGCCCGGAAAGCCCTATGTTATATAGATGAAAAAGTGTTTCAAGTGTGTCTGCGTGTAGGTGTTGTATCATTCTTTACATAATGTTGTCTGCGCCTGGAGCTGAGGGTTTACATGTGCTCAGAGTAGACTTCAGTTCATGTAGGGCAAACAAGGAGTTGTAAGAAGTCTTTGATTTGTTTTCGCGTACGTACTTCTTTTCACAAGAAGCTTTATGCCTCACGAAAGTGTTCGTGTAGTGTGCTGAACTGTACACCTTTTGGAAGTGTTGGAGTGTGTTAGTCTGGTCTTCCAGTGTGTCCCCTGTAGTACTGACCAGGGGCACACTGTGTGTCTGTTGCCCTTTGAGTTCGCGTATCCGTGCCCATACCTTGCGTGTGAACTGTGTACGAGTTTATGGGTGTTATGAATGCGAGCCAACTACATCTTTGTGCCTTACAGCGAACACGTTTTCCAAACGCCTTTGCCCGTTTGAACAGAAGGAGGTTACCCGACGTGGGGTACCGACGAAGGATACCCCACGCCTTGGTCTGGGCCTCTCGCGAACGCCTACAGTCCTCAATACACCACAGCCTCCTCTGGTTGGGCGGGGGCCAGAGGCTCGAGGAAGAGACTTTTCGGCGGCGTCGAGGATGTGCCCCGTCAGCAGTTGAGCGGCTTCATTCTTATGTAGGTGTGTTATGGTTGCGCAGTGTAGTTTGGATGTATCTGTAAAAGTATTCCAGTTGGCTCTTGCTTCGTTGAACCTGTTCTGGGAAGATGGACTGCATGGGCCTTTACCTTTATATGTGAGTGAGGCGGGGAAGTGGTCACTGCCATATGGGGCAGTGCCCAAACCCCACTCGAGGAGAGGAAAGAGAACTGCGGAACCAATAACCAAGTCAAGGTATGAGTATGTGTTCGGTCCTATATTGTAGAGTGTGGGCTTGTTTTTGGTGAACAAGCAGGCTCCTGAAGAGGTAAGGAATTAATGGATTAGGCGACCTCGAGCATCACTGCGGGAGGAGTTCAACAGATAATTCTGTGCATTCAGGTCGCCAATAATCATAAAATTTTCGGGTAGCTGATCTACAAGGCCCTCGAAATCGGATCTCGAAAGCTGAAAATCAGGAGGGATGTAGATGGAGCATACTGTTATAAGTCCGTTGAAGAATAGAATTCTAATAGCGACAGCCTCAAGGACAGTCTGTAATTGGAAGGTGTGACACGCCAACGATTTCCGGGCAATGATGGCCACACCACCTGGCGATGTACCACCCCTATCCCTGCCCTTCCAAATACCATGTAGCTATTCAAGAAATTTCTGTGTTTTGAGTTTAGATGTGTTTCTTGAAGACACATTACACTTGGCTGATTGGAGTGCAGTATCTCGTACACATCGTCAAGGTTTTTAAGAAGGACTCTGCAGTTCCATTAAAGTATGTTTTCTCTTCCCATTATTTAGTGTGAGAGCTACTGGAGTGTGTATGTTTATGTGTCGTCCTTCTGGGCACTGATTCTCGTTTTTTTGGCTTGTCGGGAGGCTTTTGCATCAGGACGCGTTCCTTGCGGTGCACCGCAGACAATAACGGTCCGACGTCCATTTCATCCTCGAAAGTCCTCGGAGTGCCTGTGTGATCAGGCTCCTTGGACCGCGGACCCTTTTAGGCGCGCTTTTCCTTGCCCGCAACCGCCGAAGGGTTTTAATGAACGCCTCGGATGGCACAGGCGGTGCGGTGGGAGTGGGAACGGCCGCTGGTTCCCCGTCTCCATCTCCTCCGTGCCCTCGCATGTGGTTTGGGACGGTGGAGTGGACGTGGAGTATGCAGCATTACTCCCACCAGACGTGGTTGGCTCCACAACCGCTTCTGACTCAGCGAGTGGTGTGGAGACGGGATGTGCCGCCAGAGGGACCCCAGGGGGGGGGCGGCCGGGGCGGGACGAAGTGTGACTGGCAGTACCCTGTCCCCGTCAAAGCCAGACGCCGCTCCACCCCCGGCGAACTGCGTTGGCATACCTGCCCAGAGGCAGAGGGGCGAATCTCTTCCGCGCCTCCGGGATGGTGATGTTTTCAGTGACTTTGATGTTGATGATTTTCTTTTCTAGTTGAAACTTTTCACATTTCTTGGAATAGGCCGCATGTGGACCCTGCAGTGTACACAAAGAAACTGTTGCACGTTAGTCTTCAGACGGGTGGTTGTGCTGGGCGCATTTTGCACAGGTATGTCGGCCACGACAGGTGTTAGTGCCATGCCCGAGCCGTTGGCACTTGAAACGCGCCGAGGATTGTGGATGTAAGGCCGTACTGGACTTTGCGCGAACCCTGCGTAGATGTATTCCGGAAGGCTCGATATGTCGAAGGTTAAGATGAGGTGCTTTCTGGGTATTTATTTGTCGTATCTTTGTATGGTTATTCGCCTGACTGCTGCTACACCCTGACCACAAAGGCCCTCCAGTAGGTAAGCTTCAGTTTCATTTAGTAGGTCATGTTCGGAGACCACGCACTGGGAGCTGTTTAGGCTCCGGTGGGGCGTGACTCCGATGGCCAGATTGGCGATGCGGGTTTGAGCAAGACGTTTATCGGCCTGATCCTGGCTACTCACCTCGACAAGGATTTCACCAGCTTGATGGTTTTTCGCCTTGTACGACCGTCCAGCAATACCTTCAAGACACTTTGAAGCAAGAAATACCGACTGTGAAGCAACCAATTCCATCACGATAAAGCGAGGGTAGTTGTTTGGTTTCGGAGGACTCAAGTTAGGAAGAGGTGAAAAAGAAACTTCGGTGCGGTCCCTTTTCGGGGGCCGAACAAATTTGGGTTGGGGTTTCGATAATACCATATAGCATAGTATAAAAGCAGGACGACTGTGGTACTTTCTTCGTCAGCCTTACCCTGATAGCTGAAGAGGTCCCGAAGCTCCCTTCCAGGTAAACAGACACGGAGCCCAACCGCCGGAGCTTGACCTGGGCTTGGTCGGCCACATTTTGAGGTTTCTACCCTTCACCTTAAAACACATCGTCACGGTTGATGACAACTTATGTATAAGGGCTCGGGGTGCGCGGCGTCGCCAATACCGTCACCAAGATTACTCAAGGTGTCCCGTGCAAGGCGCCGCAGCCGATCACTTTCGCGACTAATACGCATACTGCTTTAGCAGAGTCGACACGGCGGCCTTGGACGGGAACTGCAGGTGGGTGAACCTTTATGTACTTCTAACAAATAAACGAACTCAATCATTGGACACGGTGATCGTTCCTTAGAAACACTTTTCAACTGCGTGCTTCGTGAAACAATACTCGGCTATGTCCATCGGCTGTGCTATTTCGCAGATGGACCAGGTCATTATCACACCATGAGATTTTATATGTCGCAAACGTTAGTTCAGGAGTGATATGTGCAGAAATTCACGAAATTGCGAAATAATTCACGACAATCTGGTGCAGCTTCTCTTCATTGGGAATTATATCCAATTAGGTTGGGTTAAAAAATAATTTTTTCGGCAATGATGCACAGTTTCACTATTATAGCGCCTTTATTTCACAAATTATGTATTTTTAAACCGATCCGACCCGTATTGCATGGCCTGGCACTGCTTTGGAATGTCGGAATTCAGTGTGAACGCAAGAGAGAGAGAGAGAGAGAGAGAGAGAGAGAGAGAGAAGAGAGGAATTAAAACTTTATTTCGAGCATCGTAATGTGGGGTGGGGTCCTCAGTCTGCCGTCACACGGTATGCCCGCTTTCACTAATTTGACCTCGTTTTTGTGTTCTTCTTTTCAAATATTATTTTTTTTATTTCGTTGGGAAAGTATGTATCGTGTATATTTCCTAGTGCGTACTTTCGCTTTCTTATTTCTTATTTTGTATTTTTGTTATATTTTGTTTGTTTTAATTCTGTTGGATGAGTTTCCTCTACTTACGCTTTTAAACTAAGTTAGAAATGTGTTAACTGCGCTATTAATGCGCTCGTGTGAAAATGGAAAACGTTTCACTGTTGCGGGGCTGCGGGGTACCATGCGAAAAATACCCCGCACAGACTCTCATGGTATACCGAACCATGAGAGTCTGTGGTGCACTCTCACATTTCAAACCACGCCTCTACTAATAGGTGGAGAATACAGACCTGGGGCACCTGAATCTTACCTTACGGAATTGCACAACTACCTCCTCGAGAAAATGCATGATCGGACGAAGCTAGTACTTGTTGGCGACTTCAACATGGCAGGAAGAGATTTGGATAACCTAACCGTCAGCAATAGAGAGGCAAACAGCTGCGAGCAACTTTTGGATACCATGCTAAGTTTTTCATTATCGCAATGCGTAAGGCAAGCGACACGCATTCAAGGGCTTGCTTCCAACATCTTAGATCTTGCTTTAATTTCAAGCTCAATAAATGCTCAAGTTACGGTGGAAGATGGAATTTATAACCATAAACTGGTTCTAATTGAATTTCCCAATCTTAGCCCGGTAAAAAGTGGCAATGAAAATTCACATGTATTATTAAACACTATTACAGAAGCGGCCGATGAAAGCATTATTGATTACCTACAAATGAAGTTAGACTGATTTTTACGCTGAACCTTCCTGATGATGTTGTACAACTTGTGGTTAAAATTTAAGGCAGCAATTTTTCACTGTGAAGAAACCTACATTCCTACGATACGTAAGAGGACAAAACGAAGGACTCCTTGGGTAACGCGAGAAATATTTTATATGAAACGGAAGCTGAAAAAAATGCGGAAGCATAAATGCAATCCAGCTGTAACAAGCCAGTTTTACCAAGAATTTAAAAGCCTGTTGCCCCAAGCCAAGAACAATTTTTTTTTTCACACACCCTAACTGATTTTATGCTGGCACAACCGAGAAAGTTTGGGCGTTACCTTGCTAAGCCGGACAGTCCAATCCGTAAGATGGAAATCAACGGCATCGTCACTGAAAACACGCATGCAATAGTTAACTCGTTCAATTCCATTTTCCAATCAGTATTCACCCAAGCATGCCCAGTCCAAGGGCCGCTTGTTGAACGTGACTCGGCCATGCCGGAAATCGAGATAACCAACAAGGTATTTTGAACCTGCGTTTACAACTTGATGTTAAAAAATCGCCGGGTCCAGATAAAATCCCAAATGCGTTTCTTAGGCGTTATGCCGAACAACTTGGTCCTTTTTTGTTTAAAATATTTATGCTTTAACTGAAAACTGGTGCAATTCCGAGCGACTGGCTACCTGCAAGAATAATTCCGATAAATAAAAGTGGTAACAGATTTCTGGTGGACACGTACCGACCCATATCGCTAACGACCTACTGTTGTAAATTAATGGAGCATATCCTCAACAAAGCCATTATAAATTACTTAGAGTCTAACAATATGCTGTACCCGAAGCAACACGAATTCCGTAGGAGTCTGTCCACGGTAACGCAACTTGCAGAAATAACGCATGACTCGCTGGCATAATTGACTCCAAACTTCAGGTTGACGCAATATTCATAGACTTTGCGAAAGCTTTCTATCGTGTGCCTCATTCCAAATTAATATCCATGCTTGAATCATTTGGAATTAATAGTAAAGTAATTGCATGGATCTCGGGTTACTTAACCAATCGCTCCCAGTATGTAACCTTAAACAACGTAGCTTCTGACTGCCTCAGTGTGTTGTCCGATGTACCTCAAGGGTCGGTTTTGGGGCCAACATTATTTCTTAATTACCCTAATGACATCTCTTCTTCTGCGGAACCAGGTGTAACATTGCGACTTTTCGCAGATGACTGCTTTATTTACAGTACAATACGCAGTATTGATGACCAATTAAAGCTATATTCTTCTTTACGAAACATTTACCACTGGTGCGAGATGTGGGGAATGGAAATAAATGTGACTAAAACCGCGTTCGTAAGCCTAACCAAGAAAAAACTACCTTTGTCCTTCGCGTACAGCCTTAATGGTTTTAATATTAGTAAAGTTGACAAGGTAAAATATCTGGGCGTTACATTTTCGCAAGACCTAAAATGGGAACAGCACATTACCAATACATGCGCCAAGGCATTTAAACAACTAGGATTTCTGCGCAGAAAATTGGGCGAAGCACATTCAGCAGTTAAACTAACCGCCTACAAAACCCTAGTCAGGCCCATTCTAGAATACAGAACTGTAGTGTGGGGCCCTCATCAAAACTACCTTCGCGACAAACTTGAAAGATTGAAGAACAGGGCCCTGAGGTTTATCTATTCAACATACTCTTTGCGCGACAGTGCAATGGGCATGCGCCATCAAGCGCACATAGAAACTCTGTCTTGACGGCGTCACGTTGCTTCCAGGAAGTTTGTTTATCTCCTTTTTCACTGTCACCTTAAAATCTGCAAAGAAGACTATGTTCATCTGCCTGGCCGCCGTTCTAGTAGGACGAACGACGATAAATGCATACGTCCCTTCAGTGCGCATAGGAATGTGTTGAAATATTCCTTTTTCCCTCGCGCTGCGAACACTTTAAACGCACTACCAAGTTAAGCTGTTAATATAAAAATATTGTTCAATTTTGTTCATTTGTGGAGCAGGGAACAGAGCCTGTATAATTATTTTTGTTGTTATTGTTGTTGTGATAGCGAAAAACGTGTATTGCAGGGGTGTATTGTACCTTTTGTACATACGTTGTTTGTCATGCGTAGTACGCGGTTTCTAGTATTTTTTGTTTCTTCTTCTCGTGTATGGGAAGAGCACCAATGTACTATTGATGTACTCGCTATTGTAAGTGTTCCGCTCTTCCGGGTATCGTCCCTCGAAATATTGCATTTCCTTGACTTTGTATCTAATCAGATACCGGGATGTTGTATGCCCGCTTCCTGTATGGGTCTGCAGGAGACCTACAGTATTGATAAATAAATAAACAAAAATATTACGCATTAAACTCGTTCCTTTGCAGCGTGACTACTCCATACACCTTGAGAAAAAGGTACCATGATTTAGAGGTGTGGCCATGAATGAAATCCAGACAGAATATCCACAGCCATCCTACTACACTTTCTTGTTGGCGGGTGAAGTAGTATTCCTTCCCCTTTAAAACTTATTTCCGTGGACCATTCAAGGGGAATATGACAACGTAAACAGAGAACTCCTGGGGGGGGGTGTTAAAAGTCCAGGGCTTAGTTGAAGAGTTATTACTGTTTCTTATAGCACTATATAAGATCATATAGTGTACCTGACATGGAAAGGGCGGAAATGAGCCCAGCAGGTCCAACACCATCGAGGACTAAAACACGGATTCCCCTCGAGCCCAATACTGTTTTTGCTTAACTGGTGGGGTTTAAAAATGTACTGGAGAAGAAAGCCAATTAGGATTCAACTTAGCGCATAGTGGGAAGGCGAAATATTTTAAAGTCATGGGTCAGAAGTAGAAACTCCCTTAGGAATGTTAACAGGTGAGTCCCCCATAAGACATCTACATAATGGCCGCAATAGTGTACGTGCACATCATGGGGAAAAAAGAAAAATTCTAAACCAATAAAAGATCCAAAGGATTTGGCTACTGATAACGAAATATAGGTAGAAAAATTTGTAGAAAGGGTTGATTATCACGGCTGCCCTGAGAGTTAAAGTCAGAAATTTCTTATGGCAGTCGCCTCTGTTTGGCTAAACACGCCACGCAGAGATTCTCGTGGACAAATATACCCCGAAAACGTTTTTGTGGGGGTATTCTTGTAGCGCTACTACACCGCATTTTGGAAAATGCAGAGCAGCATGCCCTCACATGACCGAGGTACTCGGTGACGACGAAATGAACAATGTAATCGCAGTTGAAAATATAGCGCATTGCCTTCAGAATAGCAGCCAATTACAAAATGGTAACACTTCAATGGTCACATATATAGGCACCTTGAATGTATCCGCCCTTGGTAGTCGGCGAAAGTAGTACCGGCTAAATAGCCTGATAAATAAAAAGTACTAGATAGTTTTGCTGGGCAGAAGAGAAAAATTGGGGTTGATGGAGGTGGTTATGGCATGCTGCGTCCGTTCGCTAAATTTTTCAGTGTGTGTGTTCACGGTCGGATCCAGGTTTTTTCTGAGGTGGGGGAAGGGTCAGCTTCTATGAGTGATGATTATGATTATAATGATGATGATGAGGAGCAGAAGGTTAGTAGCCCTTTTTATTCACCGAAGAACTGAGAAACTAAAAATAGAAGTAGAAAAATAATCAACTACACTTTTCCTAAATCTTGAGGGGTCACCTTCTTGGCGGTATGAATTGATTGTAGGGCTTAACGCGCCGACGCAACGCAGGCGATGAGGCGCGCCGTAGTGGAGGGCTCCGGAATAAATTTGACCACTGGGGATCTTTATCGTGCGGCAAAATCTCGTACACACCGGCATTTTTGCTTTTCGCCTCCATCAAAAAAGTGGCCGCCGCGGCCGGGAATCGAACCCGCGACCTCGTGTTCAGCAGCGCAACGCCTTAGCCACTGAGCCACCCGCGGGTCGCAGCATGAATTCAAAAATTAAGGAAGGGTTCAGGGCATCAGGACCCCCCCTCTGGATCCGCCAATGTGCGTGCTAGTAACTCGTTGACTTTATCGGGACGGTGCTGTATTATGGCAAAAAGCGCCATTGCCCCTGAATTTCAGGGTGTTCTGTCCAGCGACAATGGCAGGCTAGTTATTTGTGATTTTCCCCTTGCAAGTGGTAAATTCAGAGTAACATGCATTTCCTTCCTAGTCTTTGTGAACGATAGCGATTAGTTTTTTTTTCTGAACATCTAGATCATGATAGGAATATAATTTTTCGAGCGATTTCAATTGCGTGTACTTACGGGAAGACCACCTAGGATCGGGAAAGTCGAACGATAACAGTGTAGATACACTTGCTGGTATTCTTAAAGAGTCTCAAGTGTCTGATGCGTCCCGCTGCTAGAGTAACCTGAGTACGGTGTGCTACACGCACTTTCAAAGAAACAGTAAAGTGCGCTTAGATGGGATACACGTCTCTCTGGAGCGTTTGTCGGCATGCAAAAATGACGCACTCGAGCAGGTATCATTTAGTGATTATTGTCTTGTCTCGTTTTTTGTAGGGGGGAAGTGGAAGGTGTACAAAAGAATAATTGGGGAGTAGTGAAAATCAAGCGCTATTCTACTAAAGTACAACACTTTAAACAAGGCTGTGGAGCAGATCTTTGTTAAGCGAACAGATGAAATTGAAATTGGGTGGGGAGCAAAGTGGGAGCTTTTCAAGGAAGACTTCACAATGACGGCCATTAAACGAGCGGTCTTTTTAAACGAGCCGAAAGCGAGGAAGAGGACACCCTTCTGACACAATCTCAGTCATATTTTGAAGCTAGAGTGCCAGATGTCAGGATTGTTCGGCGGCGATATTGCAACAATCAAAAGCACGCTCGAAACGCTCGATCAGGGACGACACAGGGGAAACAATCAGAGCGCGTGCAGAAAGGCTGTGGCCGGGGTGGTGCCCTGAAAACGCGCCTTAGAAATGAGATGAGTTATGCGAGGGCCAGCGATATTGAAAAATAAGGGTTTGTTTCTGTAATGAGTCAGATACACATAACGCGAGTTTGCTACCCGACCTAAATGCAACGCCGTCAAAGCTATTACATAATATATTTTACATGTCAGATAGAAGACGTTTATGGCCACAAGTAATTAAAAATTGCCTTGAATGTGAGTAATACTGGGGTGATAAGCTAGGATTTGGATAATATTGAATTGAAACTCAAATTGACGGGATTTTGTAAAAACGTTATTTAAATGGACTTTCAACCAGGAGCGATTGGTTTTGATGGAAAAAGAATTTAAAATATGCAACAGTACTTTAAGAACAGTGGAACTATACATGGAGAACAGGTGAGTCCTCTTCCATTTGCAACTCTTCGAATTCTTCCCTAAGATTGTTTTTTTTGGGGCACGCCTGGACACGCCCACAAAATAAGCAAGCTCTTAGTTGCTTTGCCGTGAATTTCAAGAGTGCTTCGCAACAAGGCTGTTCATATCTATTCTCACCTTGGTGAATTAGTTCGTACTATTAGAGGGGGATTGGCCAGGGCTTTGTAAGGTGCGGTTGTTTAGTTAGGTAGTGAAATGGTAAATATAGGAGTGAAAAAAATATATAATCAGGTATTTCGTATGGTATGGTGAAACGAAACAAAATCATTGCTTCGCATCTCTCAGTTTAATCTCGTTCAATTCTTCTTGGATTCACTTCTTCGTTGACACCTTAGGGCGAAACAAATTTCTCGGATCTCCTAATTGCCGTCAGAATTCAAACTAAGCCACCTCCGAAATGCAAAAAAAAGTACTTCTGGAACACCCACCAAGCCAAAGCGAACGCCCTTTGGGCAAATGGATTTGGATCATTTTTACTGTGAAAAAGGTGGGATCTGGCTAATTTTCGATATGGCTGTTATCTCAACTATTTTCTTGCCACCCCTTGTTTAGGGAAAGGTTGCAAAGTTTTTCTTGTCACTGCAGTTTTGTCCGACTCAGTTTCGATTTCTGGATCGGGGTCATAAAAAAAACACCTCAAATACCCTGTCAGGGTGTTGCTAGGCGCGATGACGAGCAGATGAAACTTCAGTTCGTGCGGCTTCACGCAGAATTGTTCAGCGCTCCATGTCACCGCGTAGATGTCATGAGCGGGGAGTTTCACTGTTAACCAGTGCTAGATGACTGGGACTAGGCAACTACTGGAAGAGCCCATAGTTTTAAACAAATGGATACGGTAGTTGACGAATTAAAACGCGGTTAACGAGCCGCGGTTTGATGTTCTGGTTTCGGGCTTTTATATATTCAACGCAACTATGGTTGCCCCTTTTTTGTTTTTCTTTTTATCCGAGGAAGCTTTCAAACGCGGTGCTTTGAAAACAACGTTCCCGCACACGCACACACCTCTTATCCAAAACCTGAGGATGATTTGAAAAGGCAGTGTTTGACAGGATATTGACCCATTGCGTTGGCCAATACACTCATTAAATACTAATGAAGGTTATTGCAAAGAGAATTCAGAAAGTAATCCGTAAGTCGTCGGGCCACATCTGACCGGTGGCATTGAAGGCCGCAGTATTTTAACCAACATTCCCGTAGCGCGCAGTGTCTTGCCGTGCTGTGGCATGGTTTTTTCGTAAAGTAGCCATGCTACAAGTAGATATTCAGAAAACCTTTGATCGTGCCCGTCATAGGCAGCTTTTTTTTAATTTGAAGGGTATAAATGCGGGATATGTATTTTTTTAAAGGGTGTTAAGGTTGCGGTATATGAATGTTTAACGGCGCTGATAATTAACACAGCTGTCACAGCGCACAATGCGGTACAACCCTGTTAAAGGAAAACGGCGAGCGCGTGGCCCCAGAACCCCGCAAAGCGGCGACACTAAAAGTGGCGAGAATCGCAGACAGCCGGCACATTCGCACGAACAACTCCAGGCGGGAGAAGCCGCTTTCGTCTTATCGGCGCTTGGCCTTGACGCTTAGATCCTTCGAGGCGAAATTACCCAGTATCGCAAGCCTAGCGCTGCCGAGGAGCGCTGTACTAACAGACGACTTCAGCGGCTTTATCCCGCCAAATGCGGTCAGTGCGTATGTGCCAGCTATCCGATTCTGGACCACTTTTAGGCAGCGCGACTTTAGGGAGCGCAGCGGCCACCGCCCCGCGTTTTGTCTTGGACAGTGTACCGCACTGTATATTCCAGTGCTGTTCCAGTAAAGGAAGGTGCCGTGCTTCCCGTTGTTTTGTATTTTTCTAGAAACGTTTTGTTGAAAAATTATAGACGGTAGTTGTGAACGAGGTTTTTTTTTTTTGCATGCAAGTGAAATAAAGCTGCTCACCACATTCCTAGGAGTGGTCCTCGATAAACATTAAAATTTCACTTGCACATAAAGTCACTTATTAGTAAGTTGCGTGTGGTATTCATGTACTAATTAGAACTCGCACATATTTCCTCTGCCTGTTCTCGTTCTCTTTACACTGTTTTGTACACAGTATTTAACATATTGTTTTAGGTTCGTGGGAAGCACCTATGATGTTCATCTATCACCGCTTGTTTCTTTGCAAAACCGAGCCATCCAAATCATTAATTCAAGCCATCCGCGAGACAGTGCTCGAATTTATATTTTGACCTTCGAATCTTAACCATTCTATTGAATATAAAATAAAAAATGTGCATTTTCCTCCTTCGCTGCTTAGAAATAATTAATCCATGCAACACCTGCATCGACACGTCGTTACTTTTTTTAACGCCAACCAACACCCGCTTTTCGAGCACAATACCTAATTTACCAAAATTCGCTCTAACTACGGCAAACAAACTGCCGTATTCGCCACCATTTCAATGTGTGAATGACTACTACCGACCCCCCTCAAATCAATTCACTCTCCCAATTTTTTCCGAAACCAATTAAAACGTTTTCTATTATCTACCTTGGCCTAATGTATAAACGTGTTTTTGTTGTAGCGCCATTTTTTTCCCAGTGCTTCTGTTCTTACGTCGAATCGTTTTTACTGCAATTTTTATGTGCATATGTTTGTATTGCTACAAATGAATGTATATATGTGTGAGTATGTATGTATATACATATATGCATTGCTTTCTGGCCGGTTTTAGCTCATTTTCGTTTGATGTGTTTTTTAGTTGTTGCCTACTCTACGCTGTTCCGTTGTACACTTTGTCACAGGAGGTCCCCCCGACAGTTTTTTAACTACGGGACCTCCTCGGTATTACTATTTGTACGCTCTTTTAAAACGTGAAAATAAAAATAAACTTCAAACTTCACTTAAGCTGATGATGTGACCATATTCTGCACAAAGTGTGAGTAGAGCGGTCATGATAAGCAAATGATTATGTGACATCACCCGAAGCTCAGTCAATTTGAAGAAATTTGGCACGAAAACTGGGAGTCGACACCGACTGCTGTTAAGTGAGAAAATTAAACCACCACGACTGAGTGGCATCTGGGCGCACCGGTGGACAGTTATCGGGAAAGCAATGTAGTGGCGGGACGAAACAAAAAGGCTGCGTGATAAAACCACAAACTCGTGCGGCCACGCATTGCCGGCATCGCAAGGGCCACTGTATCCAACTTTTTATTTCGTCAGGAAACTGGGGTTCGTGATGCAAGCTATTCACGGTTCCAGTATTCGTATGGATGAGTTGCATCGCATTTTTGCTCTTTTTCTTTGGAATTGAACATGGGAACGAACCAGTAGAAGTTTCCTTTGGAATGGTGAAGGTGGGAGGACTCGGTCTATTGGAATTTACGTAAAGTGTTACGTTCTTGAGGAATTTAAGCGACTCTTTCTTGCGTAGTTTATTTTTCTAAATTGCATATGCGAATGCTTTAACATAGTTCCTCGTTTCTATGTGCAAACAGGAATGGGCTACAAATGTAGGGTGGGGCACGAATACAAAAACGGAGCGAAGCCCCTCGTGTTACCTATTCACTGCGCCCACACGACAATACAGGGAAACAGACGTTGCACTGAACGAGCACAGCGGCAGGTCAAACCATCCGCTCTCTTTGGAAGCCCTCGTGTGAAGTGCAAACCGCATTATATATAGTAACGGAGTTCATGGGCTGTGAATTAGCGGCATACGGAACAGCGTTCAGTGGCGGCGACGCATGACACCAGTGTGAAGGGCACGCAGGGAGAGAGGTGACGCCATATGGTCGCGTTCCGATCCTCACCCTTCGCCAGACGGGGCTCTCTGTCTTATGCGTTGCTGCTGCGTTTGCTCATTTCATTATGCGGAAGCCGGCTCTGCGAAACATAGGTAACGGTTGCCAGAGCCTCTGGTTTCACTCTTTGTAGAGTAACGTCTGTGAATTCAAGTGGCGTCGCAAGGGTAATCGTTCTGGATGTCGTATACAGCTGTGCAGCCCAGCCACATTTAGAGCGCGGGTGGGAGCCAAATTTGTTTCAACATGTCCGAACGTAATTATGTACAAACCTACACGCCCTGAAAGCGTTAGCAATAACACATCATATTTCATAATTTGTACTGTATGTATAGATACAAAGCTTTGCTAGTAACAGTGGGAGGGGGAAGGCAATCTTGCGTATTAATAAGCGTTTGTCTAGTAATCTACCGCATTAAAAAAAGAACTAATCTATATTGTTGGGGTACAGACTGGAAGCTACAGTAACATATCAGCTTAGATACATAATTTGTGGCTACGGCTTGGTCGTATGATAAGTTTTATTATTTTACGCCCTAGCAGCGGCTAAATATAACTAATAAAATAAAAATGCTCCTGATTTCTTAACACCAAACAAGAATTTCTTGAATTTCCGAACTTTTAAGAACGTGAAGGCGAAATTTTGTTAAACTTTCTACTGACCTGTAAAATTTTGTCGCACATTTCGGCAGCACGCGTCACCAGTGGTTGAAAATCTCTAGACTGCACCCTCCAAACCTCGTTCAGGCATGATACAACTCGATTAAAGCGACACTGAAGTGAACTTGTCAAGCTCCCGTTTTTGCTTGCACTGTGTAGACTGGCTCAAATTAGCACACTTTTCATCGTTTATCCGGTTGACCAATCGGTAATTTTACAAAGCGCGAAAGAAGAAAACTAGCATGCGCGGTTTGCGGCGGCCGCACAAACTAAGCTGTGACGTTGGGAGGAGGGGGCGGCCTGATTGACGATGCCCAAGGTTAGCAATCAAACAAGTTTCGGTTTCGGCTTCGGTCTTTAAAACATGTTTGACATTCGATGGCGTCATTGGATGGGCATTCTCAATATCCCAGTTATCGTAGTACAGCGCTTCTGCCATGTTGTCGGCTGTAAAATGCATAAGATAAGCCTCCCAGGACGGCTTGGAATCGTAGCATTCACTATCTGAGGCCTACGCAGTGCATGAACGCCCTCCGCGTCCCCGCAGACGCTCAAATGCATGCGCTTTTCCCCCATATTTGGAGCTTGCCTCGCTCATGCCTGTATCGTAAAAAGCGTGTTCGCACCAGGCCAAGGGTCTGTTGATTCTGGCCTGTGCCCACTGCCCGCAAGCAGTCGGTGCTTATGGCAACAGCACGCCAACGAGAACTCGCTAGCGCGGCAGTGCCAGCCTGCGCGAGTTCTGTGGACTAGTTCGTGGAGCAATGAACGTTGCGGCCAAAAAAAGGTGAACTCAGTATAGAAAACATCGGCGAAAAACGAAAAAGTTAACTCATAAAAAAAAGCATGTACCCGCGGCGATTCGAACTTGTGACTGGCAAAACACTTGCGGTGACATACCTAGCGCACCAGACGACTAGGCCACAGAGGGCCGCTGGCGGCAATGGAAAATATTAGGTATATAATGTATAACCAGTTTACACTTTTATTTAGTTTTAGTATTTCAAGCAGCTTAGGTGACTATTTGTGTACTGCGCTCGTGCAGTAATCGTCCCCCGAGTTTCCACAATGCTCACGTCTAGCAATTGCATTTCGTAGACGGGAAAGCGTTCGCAGATGCGTAGTCGTGCTCCTGACCGCTCTGCTTGTTCGCCCAGCGCAAAAAAGTGCTTCCCGCACCCTAGTTTTACGCTGTACGATAAAAATATCAGTTGATTTTATTTCCTTAGTACCTATATTGACTTCGCTCACTCTTCTCCCCCTTCAAGAGGCCTTATATTTTCCTACTGGCGTACCAGTCAGCGAAGCGTCGGATGTGCGCTTGTGCAGCGCTTGTGTGAAGCGACCTTGACTTGGAGCTAGATACAGTGTACAAACTAACGAAGTAAAGAAAGGCGCATTCTTCCATTCCCAAACGTGTTGTGGCTTAGTTTCAACTGATCGAACGAATTGCGACGACCCGTCGGCGGCCGGCGGACTAAACGGTGGGCCGACTGACTCGGTCGCGGAAGGTCGGCGAGCCGTGCAGTAGCGCAGCCAATTTGTCAGCTCCTCTCCTGCTGACGTCACACGAAAACGCCACAGAAAATGGGCGAGCGTAAAGAGAGGAGGACAGCATTTTCGAATTGATTTTTCTACTAAATAAATTCGCGTAAACGCGCACAGAGTGGGCGAAACAGGGCCCAGGGACTCCGGACTACAGTTTGCGCTCGTAATCCCGCATTGTTTACATATCACTTCATTGTCCCTTTAAAAACAGCGCGGTAGGGCGATGTAAAAACAGCGCGGTACGTGTTTTTACATATGTCGAACTATCAACTCGCCCAACTTTCCATCCTGCTGATATAACTCCCACAGCTGATTTGCTTTTGAAGTGCTGTTGAAATATGCTACTCAGCCCATAATCACTTCACCAGTCGCCAGGACCATAGAGTTTCATACAATACCAACTAGAGAGGAATCTGGCGCTGCGATCGTACGCCTCAATGGGCGTGATGGGTAGTTCTGGATTCGGATTTGCGCTCGATGGCTTGTGGAAGTTACTATGGATTAGCAGGCAGTTTCGTTTTAGCTTTGGATTTACATGAACCCATTTGCCTACGCGGGGTGTTGGAAGAAGCTATCAAAAATACGTTCCTCTTTTAACTGCATGCCGCGCGCGCACTGACGCCGGCCTGAGTGGAATGTGTTAGTACCAGAGTTGCGAATTTGGTGCTTTATCAATTCATTAATGGCACAGCGAGCACGAAAACACAAATGACGGCTCTCTGTGCGGCGAAGTCGTCAGCGAATTAGGAGTTGCGGCACTGCTCATTCGGCAGAGCAATGTATTGTCGAAGCTGGCACCGGTTGCGAATCGCTTGGTACAGCCACAGCTTTTGTGCAAACGCCAGCTCCGACGGGAAAGACCAGCAGTACCGGCGGCAGATAGGAACGCACTTTGATGAATGTCACTAATTCAGTCAAGGGTAACATCTCCAAAGGTAATTGTTTTTTTTATGAGCACAAAACTTTTCTCTTCCTATTACAAACCAGCAGCGCCGAAACTTTTCAAGTAGTTTTTAAAGAAGTCCGCGTCCTGCTGTAGTTTGCGGCAAATGGCAAACCTGCTCCACAAACCCCCTAGACTCCGCGTCGGCTGTTTATTTAAACGCACCGTTTATTTCGTACAAAACCGGGTTTTTGTCACTAACTTTGTTGTTCGCCATGTAATTTGTAAGCGGAGAACCATGCAATTACAGTTTTTTTTTCTGTCAAAAAACAGAATTTGCGCAGCCAGATGCCCGTTTTGATCCTACCCAATCCGGTTCCAGAACGACCCATCATTCCGATTGAAGCGTACGCGCCGCTGCCATGTTCGTGCTGACACTAGCGCCAGTTTCCCCTCTCGTATATTATTGTATGAAACTCTATTGGTTCTGCAGACCAATTGCATGCTCGTTCCTCGCAATTCGCGTCGCCATTTCCCGACGCGCTGTGTGTCGCCCTTGTTTCGTGTCTTTGTTCTTTCCACCTTTCGCACTGGAGTTCCGCTTCTGGGCGCAAATTTGGCCTCCCGCTCCCGATCTCTGGGCGCGCGATCCTCGCTCAAGCTCTTCACTTTGCACAACTGAAACGATTTGCTCCAAAGCAGCGTACCTTTACCACCAAAGGACCTTTCGTGTCTGAGTCAGCAGAAAATTCCGAGCCTAAATAAAAGTTACTGTACCGCCAGCAATCGAACCTGGATCCGAATAGAGAAAACAGAGCTATAGCCCGCCGTTTTACCGACTAAGCTACGCTCCAGGAGGAGACGGATAGATAGACGGTGCACTCAACGGCTACACGGATGGTGTACTCAACGGCTTGCGCTCTTTCAAGCCCCCGTTTGAACAGCGAATTGCACAGGCATGATAACGGCGTTCACGTGGTTACGATTAGCGGCAATCTGAAACGCGTCTTGGAAAGAGGAGGGTGAGGGGCGGGGGTGTGCTTTTTGGAGGTGACGCATGAAACAAGAGTGAGGTGGAGGCAGTGAGATGGATGACGGCTTAGGTGCGCGTGCCGCTCTCCTCCTCACCCTTCGCGAGACGCTCCTTTCCACTTTTTAAATGCGGAGCATTTCTTAGGCTCGCGATGTCACTCGTCGATGTTGTCGGCGCCGTCCACACGCTCACTGCGCATGCGCGGCGCGTCGAAGCGCATGTGCGCGTCTCTCCCCCGTACCCTCCTCGCTGTCAGGAACAGGTGCGGCGGTGCGGGAGGAGCGCGTGTACCCCGTGCGCTCCGTCGCTCTCAACAAGAGCTGCGGCGGTGCGGGGAGAGCGCGTCTGCGCGCGCATGTGTCGTAGCTACCCGTGCCCTGCGTCGCGCTCAACTGTAACGGCGGCAGCGCATGTACACGTGAAAACGGCGTGGTGGGTGCGTGGAAAGTTCGCGCGCTTGTGTATGGAAGTGTGAGCATGTGCGTCCCTCCCGCCGTACTCCTCTCCCTCGAAAGCGGGCGGTGTGTATATAAGCGGCGGAGCGCACGTTCGGAATTCAGTCAAGGTCGTCTTTGCTTGGCTTTCGCTTGACTTGACGCTTGCTTGACGGCAGCAAGCAATAAAGACAGGACTTTAACTTTACACTCCTTGCCTTCGCTTCTCCTTCATTCAATAAATAAGAATAATAAAGACGAAATAACATTTAAGCATTCCCAAAACATACCCAATTACGCAACATTCACGCGATACCCCCACCACTCTGCGACGCATTTACTCGAGTTCCCCTCGTGGGAAGATGCGGGCGGGTTTTTTCTGGCGACGCTGCTGCTTTTGATCGTCTTTGTTTTCACTCTTTGTAGTGCCACGTATGTCAATTCAAGTGACGTCCATGGATGATCGTTCTGGATGCCATTTACAGCGTCGCTTTCCAACCACATTCACACGGTGCATTGGCGGTCATTTTTTTTGGAACTGCTCTTTGATTGCATCTATCTCACCAGGGTTGTGGATTTCTTGTGCGCATGCTCCGGGGAAGTTTTGTATATAGATAAGACGATGCTGATAATAACACTAGTTCGGAGAGAGCGCTTCTGTTGTCGTCTTTCTATGGTCCTGTTGTCGCGCTCTAATTTTTAACAAATTTAACCGTTTTGTTTTTAATCTGGCCTCCACACATTACAAGCTCCTAAAAACGGTAATACCACGGAATATTGTTACCGCCACAATTTAAAGTGTTATCCACCGCCACCGCCTCTTTCCCGATTCGTGTAACGCGCGGCGTCCTGTACCCTCTGCCGTTTTCATGCTTGTATCAAAGAAAACCTGCTACAATTTTTTTCCAAAATATTTTTGAAACTCTAATGCTTGCAGAACGTAGTCACCCAACACACCCAGTACATACATTGAGGAGTCGCAAGTACCTTAGCCAAATATTACTGCTGTATGACCATCAGATAACGTAAGGACTCGGTCCAAAGATTTTTTCACTTTTCCAGTTTTGCTGTTCTTCGATCGCTGGAATTACTTCATGAAGGTCATGTAGCGGCTCTTCGTCGGGTTTCCTTCAGTTGCAGCAATGAACTATTATTACCAAACCATTGCCAAGCTATTACCAAACTATTATTGAACTAATAACCAGAAACTGAAGGCGTATTTTGTGGAACGAGCAAATCACGCAGTGCCGCTCCGTGCTGGCAATATCTGTAGGTTTTGCGGTGCCTCCTTACGCGAAGGAAACTGTGGTAGCGTGTATCGAAAGTGCTGCAGGGTCCCTTTAAAGGGAGTGGGCATGCACGCAGAGGAAGGTTTACCGCACCGCACCTTTGACATAGCTGTAATACTGGGGGAGATTCCAACGTGGACGTGAGCATTGCACTGTACGACGCTAGTGCTGTCCGCTTTGATCCAGCAGGTTAGGTTGGTTTGTTACACAGGCCGTAAGATGCCTACGACGCCAGATGGTCCGTATGTTTGTGCCCTAGAGGAAAACCGTATTCCTTCCAGGATTCACTAAGCTAATTATGGAAGTATGCTAATTTGCAAATTACGAAGAAACATGTTTTCTTTCGTGAGCAATTGCATTGCGCCCCCCTTCGGCGGTCGCCATTCTTTACAGGGGGGTAGGGCACGGATATTTTTATTGCGTAGCATTATTAGCCGTGTACCCTCCCACTGATGGCCACCGAACGGCCTGTATTTGCACCGAAATGCCTAGCATGCTCGCGTAGAGCCTTTATTTGTTATAATAGCATACACGTACATAATTGTTCCAACAAAGTTTTGAAAAACGAACGAATAACTAAAAAATCCAAATAAAAATGACCCCATCATATTAAATATATGCATTTTATACGTCTCCTGCACTAACCAAGAATAAGAAAACACCAACATAGTTGAAAATGCGAATAAAAAATTTACACCATCTTCCCGCTACCATGGGGTAGATGCCACGCATCGGGGGTTGCCGTTGCGTTTCCGTTATGTTAGCGATGTCAGCGTCTGGATTGCTGTTGTTGTGTATCCTATTACGCATGCATGTCCACCCCCGATGCGTCGCATCTACCCCATGGTTCGCCTCGCGGGAAGATGGTGTAAATTTTTTAACCGAGCGCAAGCTGCGCGCAAACGCACAGGTGGCACAGCGACGGGAGCGAGCGCAGCCGAGCGTAAGCTGCGGGCTGACCGCGCTGACGCACAGATGGCGCTGCGGTGACAGCGGCGCAGCGCGCAGCTGCCGCGGCGAGGGGAATAAGGGAGGGATGCGGACTACGCAGCGACGACGCGGGACAAGGCGAGTTAAAGAGATGCGTTGCATGTAAAATAGAGCAAACAGGCCACGAACGTAACGTCCTGCGTTTGCACAAAAAATGCATAACAAGCGGAATTAAAAACGTAATTTCATGTAATGATGTAGATAACGTAAGTCGGACGGAATGTTCGAAAAATATAAAGATATAAATAAAAGTATAAAAATAAAAAAAACGTTGGAAACAAAATGTTTTGTGTATTTTTATCAAAGACAGTACAAAGACGAGTACGGAAGAAGTGACTAGATACTGCACTGAAAAAAACTGCATAACGATTTATCAGAAGACATTACTTACACGGAAAGACGCAGGCCGGAAGCATGCGTCCCTTCAAGGATAAAATTACGCTTCGGTATGCAATGGAGGCTAACATCACTACCAGAACAATCAAATGGGAATTATCAAGGCTGCTCTCTAGCGGTTGCTCTAGCACAAGTTAGATATAAGCCAACACTCTTTCTAAAAGTACAATCGATGCTGTGCTCAGGCATTGTTCACCCCGAATGCCAATCATAGAGTTTCATACTTGCTAAGAAACTCAATACTGTGAATCCTGACGCCTCAACTATTTCCCAGGAGCGAGAGTCCCGATTGCGTTTCAAAATGGGCGTTTCTGTAATCTTTTGGTGGGAATCACTTTTCTCGCATTTCTTGCAGGGTACTGCATGATTTCTGCTCGTTCCTATGCGTATAGGTGTAAGCATGTTCCCTTAGGGCCTCATTTACGCATCTCCCAGTCCGACCTACGCAAATCCTACTTAAAGTCCAATTTCGTACACCACATGGTCCGCATATTTCAGACAATGGTTCTCATACTTGTTCTCACACACGACTCTTGGGGCCTTGTTGCTGTTTACCTTGGCGCACAAATACGCCAGTTTGTCTGGCGCTGGAAAAACGCCCCCACTCGCAAGTTCCAGCCCGCGTCCGTACGGACGCGCGTTGGTCTCCACCGTCACAGGCTTGTCTGCAAGGGAGTGCTAGCGCGTGGTCCAAGAAAAAAGCGCTGCAAGAAACAAAAACTGGAGATTCATCTACTGGGGATTGAAGCTCTGCTAGGATGATTGGAAGAGACCCTAGAAATTGAATCGAAAGACTGCCTACAACTGCAACCGGGAAAGCGGAAATCGGTCTTCTTGGGGTGAAGCACTGAAGAAAAGGCCAAGAGCGAAGAAAAAGAACGTTTCATCTCGGAATGAGTCAGCATACTGCCATGTTAAGGAACACGTGGGTGCAGAAAGAAACAAGCGCGACGGGGCGAAAAGCATGCACGACGCCATTTTGAAGCTTCTTCTCGCAGACAAGCAAGGTGGCTTCAATGTAGCAGCACCCAAAGAGAGTAAAGTGAAGGCCGATCAAGCGATTGCGGATAATTTTCGCATTTTGTCAGCACAGAAGCCTCAAAGAACCAAGGAGGATGCTATCCGGTTATGTAAGACTTACAAACTGAGCTGGCTGACTGCTTCAATCAAAAAGAGCAGACTGACCCCTGAAATCATTGGTGGGAAGTTTTCATTTTCCGGGTGGGGGGGCGTCCCTTTCTAATCTCTCTCTCTCTTTCTCTTTAAACACACAAACACACACACACACACACACACACACACCCATACACACACACACGCGCGCGCGCACGCACGCGCACACGCACACGCACACACAAACACACACACATTATGTGGCATATCGAGATTTTGGCGCTCGTTCACGATCCTCACGTTGGTACTGAGCCCTCCAGTACGGCGCGTTTCAAACCTGCGTGCAGAAATGGACACGTTAAATACCAAAATCTGAATCTTATTCTGATTTTGAGTGAACAGTATAGGTCTCTTCTTCAGTACCGAATGGACTATATATATTTATAACCTCTGCTTCCAAGTGACACTGTCTTTGTCTGGAAGAAATGTAAATTACTCGAAGAGCTCCTTTTTCAATAAGCCTTCAGGATTACCTAGAGGGATGGGCAGCAATATTGAAATACAGAACACTTATGTGCATTTGTCAAGCCGCTGTTAGAAAACCCTGCCGAAGCAGTCACTGAAGACTTAAGCGTTTTTGTCATGCTCAAGAAGGCCGGAAAAACAGTTTAAAGTCAGGTGAACATGAAGCAACATATTCCTCCACAAGCTTAGGCTATCCCCAAGATTAAACAATGATGTTTTCTAGGCTCCATCCTTTTCTAAAAAAATGTAAATCCTTCCTGTGTGTACATTTAATTGTATCTTGGTTCTACAGGGAGTTCACAGTCAAAAGGTAAATAAATAGAATAAACATACGGTTGGCGCAACCGCTGCGGTGGCTTCTGGAGCGCTTGTGCTTCTATGGGAGGTATTTGAAAGAATAAATTGAAAATATGAAAGTAAGCCATTCACGTCTGCACCAACAATGATACGGTAAGATTTTAGCCACAATACGTTTCAAGTGAAAAGGTAGAGGCAACACAAAGGAAATCTCAATGGGTACTGTCACTAGCAATGGAACTTCGACGATTAGGGGGGGGGGGGGCGGCAGGCTCAGCATCACCGGAGGCGGGGCTCTGCCCCCCGGGAAATCCGGGAGAAGGCTCGGGCGTAGTCAGCGCCTATAGATGAAATGCTTCTTCAGCGCCAAGACACACAAGTAGGTGTGACAATTTAGTGTCATAGTCACTGAAACACGCACGTAACAGAATGGTTTAGGGCGATTCCTTCCTTCAATTTTCGCTCTCAGGACTACTACTTGTAGATTACCCTTTCTTGGTGCGGAGCATCAGGGGTGAGGACTCTTATTTTGGCTCCCAACAAACAGGCGTCTCTGTGCGGCAAGGTAAACAGCAACGAGGCCTCGAAAGCCATTTGTGAGAAAAAGTATTAGAAGCAGTACGTGAAATGTGCGGACAATAGGTTGCACGAAATCCCACTTTCATGGGGACGAATTTGCCTAAGTCGACTGGTAGATGCATAAATGAGCACCTCAGAGAACATCCTTACACCAGGCGGACAGGAACGGGCTGCAATCTTGTAACTCTTTACAAGAAATGCGAGAAAAGTGATTGCCCCCCAAATATGAAAGAGAGGCGGAATTGGAAACGCTATCGGAAATCTCACTACGGGGAAATATTTGAGGTTTCAATGATTGGTATTGGAGGTGAATAATGCGTGAGCACATCATCCATTTGAATTTTAGAAAGCAAGTTAGCATATTTAGACAGTTGAATCTGACTTGTATCTTTCTTGGCGCTCTTTGCCATAGCTGGCCTTGTGCCATTAACCTCCAAACATCATTATCATCGAATATGACTTGTACTGTATAGTAGCGTTTACGCTTTGCGATCATTTTTTTATCATTGGTGTAGCTTTCGCTGTATATTTAAAGTTGTATCATATCCTTGAAACAGACATATGCTTGCGTCCTGATCAAGTGAACTGAGACGGGGTAGTTACAGCATGATGCTACTTAAAAAAACAGCGCCAGAACACGATATGATAGGAAGTAAAGACAAACACTGCGCTGAACTGCCAACTGCCAACATGGTATTCAGAGTCTAAAGTAAAATAATCGGAAAAAATACGGATAACACAAGCGCATCGGGTGCTTCTAGAGCACTTGTGCTCCTGTGGTAGGGATTTGAAGGAATAAATAGAAAGCATGCTAGTTACCCTGCACGTCTGCACCAGCAACTACTCAGAAAGATTTTAGCTACAATAGATTTTCTAATTGAAAAGGTAAGAGGCAACACAAAGAAATATCAATTGGTAATGCCGCTGGGAATGGAACTTCGAGGAGTAAGAGAAGGGCGGGGTAGCTTTGCCGGTGAGGGGGGCAGAGTGAAACCCGGAGAGGGCTCGGGCCCTCCATCCCCCACCGTAGTCAACGCCTGTGCCTGAAATGCTTCTTCAGCCCAAGACAAACAAGCAGGTGTCACCATTGAAGGTCATAGTTACTGAAACAGGCACAGAACAAAATGCTTTTGGACGTATCCTCCAATCTTCGTTCTCAGGACTGCCCCTAGAGGACTCTTTCTTAGTGCGAAGCATCAGAGCCCTCTCAAACGTTCTTGAGACAGAATTCCGGGAATTTCGGAGTGGTTTATTGGTGGTCCTCAAGGACATGTTGCAGTTTCAGTTTCTTTCGAACATAAACACCTGCATGAAATTATGTGCAAGATGCGTGGCAATGTCTCCTGACGAGGCCAGCGACCCGGAAGTACAGATAAGAAAGCAGTAAATGCCACCAAAGAGAACAGAACCCTGAAAAAACTCTGCCGTAGAACAGAAAACAGAACACGTCGAATACACCGTAAAGACAGAAGAAGGAACCACACTAGGAGCAGAATACAAATAAGATGTTTATTACATGTACAATGAAACTAATAACAGGTCTACACAATAGGTTGTTACAATTGTATGTTTTACAAAGCAAACAGGTAACATACGGATGCATACCACAATAAATTTTATTTATTTATTTATTTGTAGATAATAAAGTGTTACATCTTTGTGTACATAACATGCAAAGTTATACAATGGCAGGTAATAGAAACAAATCAACAACAATCAACAACGCGAATAAAGATAATGAAAGAAACAACAATTCGCCAGTCATTCCAATCTCAATGGTACGTGTGAAAAAAGAATATTTAAAACTGTTATTTCGCGGAACAAGTGGTGTAATCATAAGGGAGTGCCGTTTTCTGGTATAACCTGAAGAAAAGGATAAAATTACTCTATTCCTGATGACTAACTGAAAAAGAAATTTTAAGCGACAGATGCGATTTCCTCGGAAATTGGAACCCACTTCTGTTTAGGAGTTCAGTGGAGGAGCGACCATAGGTTATATATAAATCGAACTGCTCTTTTGTATTCTTTCTAATTTTTCTATATTATTTGTGAAGGGTCCCAATGACGGGTACTCCAACCGAATTATTGAATTGTAGGCAAGAAGGCATCGGGTTGGCGGACAACGAACTTAAGAAAAATCCGAAGACATTTTGCGGTTACAACATCATGCTTCGTCAGCACAGAAATCCAAACACCAAGATATTTGTACTCCTGTACTTCTGAAAGTAAAACGTTGTTTGCTGTGTAAGAAAACAAAAGCGGTCGCTTTTTATGTGTTATTCTCATAAATACCGTTTTTTCAAAGTTTATTGACATTTGCCACTTATCGCACCAAGAAATTACTTTCGCAAAGTTTTCGTTCAGCCTGGCCTGATCTTCAACGGAACTAATTTTCTCATATAATACACAATCATCAGCGTATAGTTTAACTGGAACTGACAGGTCTGTGACAATGTCATTTATAAACAACAAAAATAAGAGCGGGCCTAGAACCGATCCCTGAGGGACACCGGAATCAACTGTTACTTTGCCTGAACAATGCTTCATTCAGAACAACAAATTGGTTACGGTTAGACAAGTAGGCTTTGATCCATGTTAGTATTTTTTCGTTTCTGATTATACAGCCTAATTTGTGCAGTAATTTAGTATGCGAGACTTTGTCAAATGCTTTACCGAAATCCATAAATATAACATCGATCTGGTTACCTTCATTTATTGCCTGTGAAAAATCATGAACAGTTTCAACTAATTGTGTCGTAGTGGAATACCCGCGCCGAAAACCGTTGTGCATTCGTCAAGACATTATGTTCGTCGAGAAATTTAATCAGGTGTTTATGGATGATATGTTCCAGTAATTTGCACGTTGTTGATGTCAGGGAAATAGGGCGGTAGTTAGAAATGCATGCTTTGTCACCATTTTTCGATGCAAGGGTTTAATTTTAGCGGTTTTCCAGTCTTCTGCGGTAGAACACCTTCATTCAGAGATCTGGTATACAGGATGCATAAATATTTTGACTACGTTCGACGCATATTGACCAATAAGATGGAAATCCATGAGGCGTGATTTTTTAACATCAAGTGCAGTAACAAATTAAATACACCATGCTCAGAAATAGAAATATCAAGAACAGGGGGGAGATCCAGAATAAAATGCGGAGTCGCATTGTCCTTGTAAACACTGGTTTGAAATAAAAGCTCGAGCAGCTAGTCATTCACGCTTTCCATCGATTAAAATAGGTGAAAGGTGTACTGCGGGGGCTAATATTCAGAACTTTTCTGGGGAGGACTTTATAAAGGCCCATGCAGTGCTAAAGTATTTTCTTTGTAAAACATGGCTGTTTTAATTTTAGGGATTTTTTTCAATGTTGCAGCTATACACCTTTCTTTCTCGACTTTTTCTTCAGTCTCTTCAGTCATTGTAGTGCAATGATCCCGATCCAGGGGTTGTGTTTCGCTTTTTCTTCCTATCAAAGGCACATCGCTGAATCACGAACGCCTTTAAATGACATAATGCTCGACACTAGAGAAAATTGTCGCGAAATCAACATATCAAGATAGTTTTTTTCGGCACGGGAAAAATTGGGGAAATCGGCAGCTCCGAGTTATGGTGACGGTGGTTAAGGTTAGTACAAGCTTTAATCGATACCTGGCACCCTGCATAAAAATGTTCTTTTAATTGCCGTCACAAAAAACAGGTCAGAATAGACTCTGAACTTTTGTATGTAGGATCGCAAAATCTGCAATAGATCAAAGTAAACGCAATGTCAAGGAATTTTCTACAAATTTCTGAGCGGGATGAAGGGCCCAATTTATGCCAAGTTAAACCTCGTGAGAATATTTGTCGTCCTGTTTTACGTGCATAGGGTTTCTTTTAAACGCTTTACCAATTGAAGAATTTGGAGGCCTATAAATGGCGCCGAACATTGCAACATTATTAATAAACACTTTGCAAAAACAACTTTCCATCTCTTCACAGGCATTCTCACGACCTTTACGGACCGTTTCTTTTAAAGAACGGCGCCCCTCCTCCTCGGCTCCCACACCTAGGAAAAACATTGTATTTATGCGCCAACTGGTATATATCCTCGTGTAACATGTTTCTGTGAAACGCTATGGGACCGGGGAGGCATTTGTCAGTTGAAAAGGCTGTTTTATGAGAACCAATTGATATTAAAATGTGAACGGCTTCTTTGGTGCTGTTTTGTTTTGAAGGTCATTTCAGTCTTGGGATTTTGCACCGTGTTCTTTTTATACGAAAGTCCCGCCACGCTAAATTTGTCAAAGACTAGTTTTACCTTTGCGCACGAGGTTGCGTAGGCCGTACTGGAAGATGCGTAAACGAGCGGCTTAGGGAACATGCTTACACTATACGCACACGAACCGGCAACAACCTTGCTGTACCTTACACGGAAAGCGAAAAAAGTGATTCCCGCCTAAAGCTGAAAGAAACGCTCTTTTTAAACGCTATCGGAACACTCGCTCCCGGTACCTATTGAAGGGGAAGGATGCGGGATTGTATTCGATTGCAATTTTGGAATGAGAGGTAGCATATCTGGCCAGTTGAATCTGAGTCGCACTCTATAGCAGCCTTTACGCTTTCCGTTTGATTATAGCATTAATAGTCATTATTTGTATATCTGGAGGGATATCTTAGCCTGTAAAGGACATTTTTTCTGTGTATTTTTTGTCTTGCAATAAATCTTTCTCCAGTTGTTTGTCAGCACTCTAGTTTGTCACGTCTACCCTCCTTGTATTCACGCTGCTTTTTAGTGTCAGCTTTACGTACATGCTAACTATGTCATAACAGTAGAGTCAGAGTTAAGAACCTTGGGTGGGAATGCGGCAAGCCGTACAAAGAAAGGTGAGGCACAAATCACACCACGTTCGCACATATGAAGACTGGATTATGCCACAGGGAAACCAAAAGGAAACGTACAATCGGCCAAATCTTTAACTACTATGTGGTAGCGGCAATGTTTCAGTCTTATGACGCTCTTAGGAGGGAGCAGCCTAGAAGAAGATGGGCCTGTTTGCAACTTGGTTTAGGACGTGTGTGCCACTCGACCTGTTTGCACCTTGGCTTTCGCCTTACGCCGCTGATGCTTGAAAGTCGTCACTCCCGAACGCTAGTAAAATATATGGCCGACTGTACATGCCCCTGTCATCTTTCAGAATGCACCAACCGTCTCCACGCGATCTGATATCGTCCCTGCGGGGCGGACATAACGACACCACCAAGCCACCAGTCGATCCTCTTGGAGGATTACTTCCGCTCCAATGACTTTCACTAGGTTGTCCGTGTGCAGATGGGATGTGTGAAAGAACCCATGCCCACTGTGAACATTCTGGTAGTTTTCCCTGTTCCCCGTTTATTCATTGTTTGATCTCCTTTAGAAACAAACAAAAAACTAAAAAAAATCCAGGGAAAGAATTTTGTAAATACGATTAAAATGGATAAAATGCGGCAAAAGTGTAACTCCTTTGAACTGCACAAAAATGCATATCGTCAGGAAGTACAACAATAATTATTTATAGGGGTGTAATAGGAGACCACTGTTTAAACGAAATATTAAAAAAAGCAGGAAGTGCAAATATAGCAATGTATAATATTTGCAAAAACGAACTCATGCATTAAAAATGTGCCTTATATCAGAAGCACGAGAATAAACGAACAGCCAGAAAAAGTAGATCATGGCGTCGCGAATAAAAATATTTTAACACATGCAAAACAATGCACTATGCCTTGAATCTGCGTGAAAATACTGTTACGCTGTGTAGAGGCAGGTTAAATATGGCTGATATAGTGTACTTGTACATCATGGGGAAAATATAAAAAGGAAAACACTAAAAACTATAAAATAATGCAAGGGTATTTGGCTACGGATAACGAATCGAGATATATATTTTGTGGCAGTGTCTGTTACCACGTTAATGGCACGGCCCACTCCTCCATAACACTAGTATGGTGTGCTACTTGCATTT
This sequence comes from Haemaphysalis longicornis, assembly GCA_013339765.2. NCBI lineage: Eukaryota > Metazoa > Arthropoda > Arachnida > Ixodida > Ixodidae > Haemaphysalis > Haemaphysalis longicornis. The sequence goes on from CM023452.1 coordinate 26,036,707, forward strand.
TTTAGGGAAGCAGACATGGGCACTTAGATCGGATATACGTCTCCCTAGAGCTTTTGTTGGCGTGCAAAAATTACGCACTACGAGCAGGTATCATTTTTGTGATTGATATCTTGTCTCGTTTTTTCTAGGGGGCAAGGGGCGCAAGGGGCTGCAAAAACTTAATTGGAGGTTGTGAAAATTAAACGTCAGGCTAATAAACGGCGACACCTTCACAAAAGCAGTGGAGGAGATCTTTGTTCAGTGCAGATATGAAATTTACATGGGGTGGAGAGCAAAGTGGTAGCTTAGGCAAGCAAGACATCAGATTGACGGCCATCGAAAAATGCATTCTGCCTTATTAGAACGAAAAAGGGACGAAGAAGACACCCTTCGACACAATCTCAGTCGGAATAGTTTGGGCGATGACATCAAAAACATCAAAAGCATGGCTGAAGGCGATAGATCAGGATCGATACAGGGGGCAGCAATCGAGCACGAGCAGAAAGGCTGCTGGCAGGGGAGGCGCACACAAAGGCACCTTCTTACGTAGAGATGCGTAATGTGAAAGCCAGCAAAATGGAACGAATATACTGTCCGGGTTGTTGCTACGCACGAGAACGAGTAGATACAAACGAGAGTTGTGCGGGTTTACCAGAATTGTTCAGCGGTCCATGTCCCAAAAGTATATGTTCTTGAGCGCGAGCTGCTTTCGCTGTACCCGTGTTAGATGGCCAGACTTGCAAACGCTGAAGACCTATTAGTTTAAAACCAATTGGAAACGGCAATTGATGGATTCAAACGCGGTAAAGCTGTAGGTCCTGATGGTTTGATTTCGGACTTCTATAGGATTACAAAACTAAGGTTTACCTTTTTGTTTCTGTGTTTGAGGAAGCTTTCAGAAACAGTTGCATTGCCCAAATACATTATCCGGAACGGTTACCATTAATAAGCAGAATGTGAGGATGCTTTTCAAGAGGCAGTCGGTGACAGAATATCGATTCATTACGTTGGCCACCACAAGCCTTCCAAATAATTATGAAGATTATTCTCAAGCGATTCATAAAGTAAGCAGTAAGGTCTTCGAGCCCACATCAAACGTGGGGCAATAAATGTCTAAGTAAAGTAGCAAAGATTCACGGAGCGCCAACTATCTTGCAGTGCAGTGACACGTTCTTTTCGGAAGTAGCCATGCTACAAAGTAGGTTTTGAGAAATCTCGAGAAATACAAGCACATTTGAGAGTTTAGAAGTAGTGTTTGTCATGTGATCATTTTTTTTTCAGTTTTGAGCATATAAACGTCGGGGAAGTTATTTTAAAGGGCGTTAAGCAGGACGTATACAATGAATGGTTGACGCAGCTTATAAGCAACAAAAGTGCCAGAGTGTGCATTCTACTGCGGATCTTAAGTAAGGCAAGGGTGCCCTGCTTCCCTGTTGGTTTTTATTTTTCTAGAACTCTTTTGCTTGAAAATTATAACGTAGTTAACGTACGAGGTTTCGTGCTGTGATGCAAGCGATGTCAAGCTACCCACGATGGCTGATGATGTGGGCCTATTCTGCACAAAGTGGTGAGTAAGCTGTTACGATAAATCAATATTTCGTGACTCATCCAAGCACAGTCAATTGGGAGAAGTGTGCCAGATTTTGGCAAGACAACTGGGAATCGATATTTACTGTGTTGAGTGCCTAAATTGGACACCACCCCTGAGTGGTATCTGGGGGCACCGATGGACCGTTATCGTGACAGCAATCTAGTGGCAGGACGAAAACACAAAAGGCTGGCGTGATAAAGGCGCAAAGTCGGGTCGCCGCTCATTGTCCGTCTTCGCAAGGGCCACTGTATGCAACTTGGTATCTCCTGACAGAAAGTGGGGTTCGTGAGGGAAGTTATTCACTGCTCCCCTATTTATATGAATAATTGTCATCGTATTTTTGTGTTTTTGTTTGGAATTCAACATGAGAACGGACGAGTCGAAGTTTAATTTTTGGAAGAGTTATGTGACGACGGCTCGTGCTCTCGGGTATATACGTAAGTTTTGCGTTCTTCGGGGATTGAAGTGACCATTTCATGCGTTGTTATTTTTTAGTTGCCTTTTTCAATGCTTTATTGAAGTTCATTGTATCTCCGTGCAATGGGGAATATCGTAAAACTATAAAAAAACTGAGAGAATTTCGTTAGCACAGTTAGATTCCTTTCTGTGCGGCTTTTTACTGCGAAGCGGTATACCTCTTCCCACGTAATGTACTGTCGCGACCGTCGGCTTCAAGAGAAAGCTGCCGCGAACAAACTAAAGAAATTATCGGCACCACCCGGAATAGAATGTGTAGCCGAATACAGCAAATAGGGCAACCGCCCGTTACCGACTCAGATACACCGACTGAGCTACGCTCGCACGACGAGACAGGGAGACGGACGGTGCACTCAATGAGCACAGCGGCAGGTCTACCACTTGCGCTTCTTCTAAGCACTTGTGTTAATTGAAAACTGCTTGATCTATGATAACGGTTTTCAAGTGGTTTGGAGTAGCGGCGAACCGAACACCCCCTGTAGAAGGGGTGTTCAGTTCACCACCCGCCCCTGTAGAAGGGGTGGGCGTTTCTCGGCGGTGACGCATGAATGAAACAAGCGTGAGGGCATGAAGTGAGAGAGGCTACGCCATATACTTGCATGCCGCCGGCCTCCTCACCCTTTGCCTGACGGTCCTCTGTTTCTTTCTGCCGTTGCTTGCTGCGTTCGGTCACTAGTTATGCGGCGCCTGCTCCGCGAAACGCAGTTCACAGCTTCCAGGGCCTCTTCTTTACACTTTGCAGAGCAACATCTGTGAATTAAAGTGCCGTCGCAAGCGTATTGGTTGTGGGTGCCATATACTTCTTCGCAGCCCAGCTGCATTCACAGCTTGGATTGGAACCATTTTTTCAACATGTGTTCGCACAACCATGCACATTTATACACGACATGAAGCGGGAAACAGCAGCTACAGGAAGTCAAATGTTCTATGCATAGGTGGAAGTACAACCTAACTTCACAGTTGCTGCCTAAAGTAATTCCTTGTGTTTATAAGCGCTTTTGTATAATAGTGTGCCTAAGCTAAATGAGAAATATAAAATGTTCTTGCGGTGCAGTTGCAGTTAATATAATTACAAAAAATTTAACAAAAAAACGTACTTTCTGTTTTCCGTTAGTTTCAGTAAAAGCAATAGTGCTCTACTACCCTTTATTCGCCGTCCAACACGACAAAAAACGATATTGTAAGAATGTGTATTAAACGACAAATAGTATTTTGGTGGAATTTTGAGACTTTCTAAGAAAGTGACGGAGTAATCTTTGTTAGACGTTCTGCTTATCTAATGTTGCAATTTACTCACACTTTGCCCATGCACGCCTCAACCACTTGACGCGCCATCTGGACAGCAACCCTCCTAGCTTGTGCAAACCGGATGCAGTTGCGATGATCGTACAGTTGATTGGCTGTTGAAATTCCGTTAAACTTCGCTGCTGCGCCGACTATCACTTCCTTGACCAGTCGCCCGTACAGCACACTCCCATGCCCATCCTTCGAGCCATTTCCACACACGCGGTGTGCAGTCCTTGTTCCGTGTCCTGGTTCTTGTCACCTTTCGCACAGGACTTTCAGTTTACTGGAGGCATATTTTCGCCTGCACTATCCGGATTGAGCATAGAGTTTCTTAGTAAGTATACTAGAGAGGAAACTGCGTCTGGGAATCCATGTCGGTGTGGGGGGCTATGGAAGACAACTTTATTGGCCTTGGCACGGCCAAACGAATCTTAAGCATCTTGGTGGTTTGTTTTCCTCCTAGTTTTTGCGTGTTCTATGGGCTGTGTCGTCATTGTCCTAAACGCGGCAGCCGAATTTCTTTGTTGTGTGTAGCCGTGTGCCAGTGGTGTGTTTGGTTTAAGAGCGGGGGTGTGGCGTAATAGGGTTCTTACAATATGCAAGAAATTCTTTGATCGTAACCGAACATTGATAATTGCGGAGTGAAACAAACGTGTGCCTGCATCTTTTCCTGCCGCTCGCCTACTAATATCTCGCCAGGCACCAGTGGACGCCAAGAAAGCCATACGAGGTAAGCTTTCTTCCTTGATCGTTTACGCTTTTTTGTTTATTCTAATGCCAATGTAGGTGGTAAGAGCCGTTCTACTACCTGTTGAAGTCCAAGTAAATGAGTTGAGAACTTTTACGTGTCTCGGATTGTCGGTTGCCATAACAGTTGGTGTGCATTTATGCGTAGTACAACTCTTTGCGAGTGGTCAGTGTTAGAGCTCGTCATTTCTGAGCTCTCTGAAGATCGCGGCAACTGTAAAAGGTAGCTCCATTTGTATCTAGTGGCCTAAGGGAGCAGTTGGAGTGTTCGAGCGTTCTTTGTAATGGCTAGTTGTGTGTGTTTACTAGTCGGTTGCGCTCGAGGAATAACACATCTATCCGCACTACTTGCGGCCCTTGCGGCTACGCTAGTTGTATCTGTTTATTGGTTGTCGGTAGTGCTCGACGAATAATATAGCTAGCCGTACTATAATGCGGCCCTTGAGCTACTTTGGTCGTTGTTGTGTAGTCAGGATCAGGGTGATCGCGGGAGCATAAGATCGACGGGACTGCTAAGAGGCATAGCACCCGATTTCAGAATTTTGAAAGAGAGATAACGCTGCTTTGTTCCCATCGTAGTCCTGTTGCATGATACAACCGATCTACTGCCCGTAATATAGCGCTGCTCTTGTTCTTTCGCCACTCGAGTGAAAAACCTTCAAATCGAACCCGACTGCACACTGATTTGTCCTGAAGTGGAACTCGATATTGCTTGAAAACCAATTAAAACGTTCCTCTGTTAACATTACATTCGTATACCACTCCGCAGCTGTCCAAAGGCTGCCTTCTGGCAGGAGGTGCCGGGGGATACACAAAAAAGCCAAGAGCGCGATCGCGACCCCAGTAGTCCCCGGACGGTCCGAGACTGATAATCGATGAGGCCACTATAAAGGCCTATCGAAGCGTAAGTGTAGATGACCACAGCTGTCTCGATGTTTACCAATTCTCACGTCACTACTCACACTCCCCAATATCAGCTCTCACACTGGTGGCTTTAGTGAGGTATGCAGACAGGGTGGTTGCTCCTGCTGTTGCTCCAGTGCCTGCACTTTAGGTGTCTTCAATATCATCTGGTCTATCCAAAGAATTTCGTGAAAGCAGCGTCTTATGTCCTTTTCCCCGTAAAGTAATATTATGAAGGCAGTCGATGCACTTCCAGCTATCCAAAAAAGTTCGTTCTGGCGAAAAGCCTAAATGAATAGCTGTTGAGCCATTTGTCAGCATAGTTTCAGTGGTTATTTGTAGGCTAAATATTTCAAGCCCATTTTACCCTATTCACGGGGGTGACCAGCTAGCTGAGCTGTATAGCACCTTGAGTGGTACGTGTATTTTCCATGCGCGTTACTCTAGAACCTTACCTTGTCAGCCCTTTCAGGAAGGCACGCATCAACACAACCACTCCACGTTCTTTCTTCAGGCAATAAGGACGTACCGGCTACCGTCAAATCGTTCTCCACCACACTCTGTCGCACACCACACCATCGAATGCGCAGTGTTGTCCACAAAGTCCCTCTGCAATCACTGCAATGTTTACTGAGTAAGTATCACTGAGCATCTGTGTGATAAGTAATATCATCAGCCGCTGCTGCAGTAAAACACAAAGGGATTGCAGGCAGTCGCGTGTCATAGCGGCTGCATTCGTCTGTTATTCATGGATAACTATATCACAACACAAGAAAGCTGATGGACTTGCCAACCGAAATAAAGGTCCGTGGGTGGTGTAAAGAGTGCATCTGGCCTGTCATGTTTAAGACATTTAAAGTCAAGAAATTAAGCAAAAAAAAGAGTATTTTTTGTTGCACTAGAAGCGATCACTGGTAGGCAAAAAGCACCCGCTTGTGAGATTGTGCTTTATGTACGTTCCCCTAGTTCACTCAGTGTCCTACCATGCAATTGCCTGGATGCGAAGCACTATGTATTTTCGGATCACCACTTTTGTCAGGTTGATGACGTGATGGGGCTCATGGCTGTAGTGCTCGAGCTGCTGGAGGCTGGTAGGGTCCGCTGGAGGAGCTCCTGAAAAGCCCAAAGCGTGAGTCATTCCCTTGCTCACTAGGGGTAGGTGGGCTTCGGCGCAGAACATGCTCATCAGCGTGAAGGGATCGTGCACAAAGTGGGAAGGCTATATAAGCCCACCGTTCTTCCTTGAGTAAGGTCAGCACACTTTGATGCTGGTGGACACAAGAATTTTTGCGGATTCGGCACAGTGCAGGGTGCTTGGTCACACTTCGCACTACAAATCGGGTGATGAACTTAACTACGTCGCTTCCAAATGTAGTCATAAATGGCACGTATAAGTTTCTCACTGGGTTCATGTCGTCGTATGGGAGTCCAAACCCACACACGATCCCCTGGGCGGGTACTCAGCGTTCTCGGTGTTGGAGGTTGTAGCGTCTTGCATCCATCAGCTGCTGGTCCGTTGAGCGAACTCGAACGAGCTGGCGGGCCTCCTCCGCGCGCTGAAGGTATCCTTGGAAGTCGGCTTTGAGGTTGTCTTCTTCCACGTGGGAAAGCACGGCATCAAGCATCGTAGTCGGCCGTCTTCCTTTCATAACCTTCAACGGGTCATTTGTGTGGTTTCCTAGATAGCCGTGTTGCACGCAAACGTGACATACGGTAGGACTTCGTCCCAGTCTTCTGTTCAACGCCGACGTACATAGACCACATATCCGCGATTGTCTTGTTCAGGCATTCCGTTAGTCCGTTCGTTTGGGGGTGGTACGCTGTAGTCCTTCGGTGATCCGTGTTGCTGTAGCGTAAGGTTTTCTTGCTCTGCAGTAAAGCTCCGCATAAGCTCCGCAGTGAAGGGCCGTTCCGCGGTCCCGTGATTACGACTTCAGGGCCTCCATGTCGCAGCACAATTTGGTTTAGGAAAAACTTGGCGACTTCTTGTGTAGTCCCCCTAGGAAGAGCTGCGGTCTCTGCGTAGTGCGTCATGTAGTTGTCGCCACGACAATCCCCTGTTCTGTGATCATAACGTAAGGAGCGGGGCCTAGAAGGTTCATTTAAATCTGTTCAAATGGCCTCGACGGGACTGCGATTGGTTGCAGTAGTCCGGCGGGTCTTGTCGGCGGCTTTTTTCGGTCCGCTGGCAGTCACAGCAACTCCGAATGTAGTGGGTGACGTCGGTGTAAGGCTGGGCCAGAAGTACTTCGCTTCGATTTTTGGCAATAGTGCGAGCTGTTTCGAGATGTCCGAAAGACGGGTCGTCGTGGCACGCTCCCAAAATTTTGTCACCGGAAGACTGCGGGTATGACAAGTATAAATTCGTTCTCGTTCCGGGGCTGAAATTTTTCACGAGGATGGAATTTGTGAGGTTAAATGCTGGTAAGTTCAGGCACGGCGACGTTCCGTCCTTCGAGGTAGTCGATCATGACGCGTAAGGTCGGGGTCGGCACGCTTCTGGGCGACTTGGTCGCTCTCTGGTCCACGATTTCGGAGAACACGCTGTCTTCATCGGTGTCTTGTGGGGGTGGGTCGATAGGGGCGCGGTACAAGCACTCGGCGTCGAAGTGTTTCCTACCGGATTTGTAGACTATTATAATGTCCAACTCTTGTATGCGCGACCTCCACCGCCCAAGACGGCCAGAGGGGTCCTTCAAATTGGCAAACCAACACAGCTCATGGCGGTCTGTCACACCCTTGAATGGTCTGCCATGCACGTATGGGCGAAATTTTGAAATAGCCCATATGAATATCCAGGAACTCTTTTTCGGGGGCAGAGTAATTTAAGTGCGAATGCACTTCTTAAGCGAACCCTGAATCACGCGTCCACCGCCGTCCGTCCGTCCGCACCACATACCCACATTAGGGCGATTTGCCAAGAAGAGTTCCTAATTTCTTTAGCACATACCCACTTAGGGGCGATTGGCCAAGTAATCTGAATCACGCGTCCACCGCCGTCCGTCCGTCCGCACCACATACCCACTTAAGGCGATTGGCCAAGAAGAGTTCCTAATTTCTTTAGCGCATACCCACTTAGGGCGATTGGCCAAGAATCGGAGCGTGAGAAGGGCTAATGCACCACTTAAAGGAGTACTGACACGAAATTTCAAAGCTGAGATCCGCTCTAGCAATCAAGCACAACGACAACACAAATAGGTGTCTGGGCATGGCACATACCCACGTAGGGGATTGGCCCGTATCGGGCGAGAGAAGGGCTAATGCACCCGCTTAAAGGAGTACTGACACGAAATTTCAAAGCTGAGATCCGCTCTAGCATCAAGTACAACGACAACACAAATAGGTGTCTGTGAATAAATGCATCTTTCTTTTCTTTGTAGTTGTGTGTGTGTGTGTGATCTCTCTTTCGCGAGACACTACCGAACCGCGCAAATTCAACTCCCTGCATTCGCACTTTCACATTCTTCCCCTCGGGGAAATGCGGTAAATTTGTTTCTCCTTCTTCGACAGACACGGCTTGCATAGGTGATTATCTTTTCGCAACTGCTTTGCTTTTAGACGATGACGGTACCCAAACCTATATCGCTGGCGTCTTTGTGCATTTTCGTTTCGGCGTTTTCGTCGAAATGAGGCGAGCACGGGCAGGTTTCGCAGGCGTTTTTGCAGCTTGCCGAATGCTTTCTCTTGGGCGTTTTCCCAGGCGAAAGGGTGTTATCCTTTTGCCAGGCGCGTAAGTGGCTCTGGAAATGCGTGCGAAGCTCGCGACGAAGCGCCGGTAGTATGCGCATAGTGCGAGATATCTTCGCACCCTCTTTTGTCTTTGGTCTTGGAAGTTCGCTATGGCTGTTGTTTGTTCGCCGGGTCAGGCCGGACTCCCGCGGCGTTCACGACGTGTTCGAAAAACTTGAATTCCTTCTAAGCGAAGCGCCACTTTTCGGGCTTCAGCGTTAGCCCCTACGAGCGAATAGCCTCGAGTACAGATTCCAACCTTGCACGGTGTTCATCGAAAGTGCGGGCGAATAACACAACCTCGTCAAGGCATTCGAGGCAGGCGTGCCACTTTTACGGGACCTTCCAGGGGTGAAGAAAGCATTGCTACGGGCGGTTCGGTGATTGGTACAGGAAGGGCGACGGCGAGCCGTTGAAACGGGCTGGCCACGGCTTCTTTGAGAGATATACCTGTTGATCTCACGTGGTCCTTGGCCAGTGAGAGGCGGAGATGTGTCGATGGAGAATCCTCGCAAACCTAGCATCTTGTAGGGCAGTGGCAGTTGAAGTGCTTAGCTTCTCCGCAGTGACAACACCGCGGCCGAGTATCAGGGTTTCGCCACACCTCGGTCTTCTTTGGCGCCTGGTTTCCGGGTTACAGCGGGTCGGGCGGACGACATTGGATGGAGGTACGGCGGGCCCCTCTTGACGACGTTTTGGAGCAGGGCGGGGGTCGATGAACAGCCGAGGAGTGGGTCATGGCCTCGCGGGGAGCTTCGGCCGGCATAGAAGTTCCCAGTGCCTGCTATACTTCTTCCCAGATCACGTCAGTCAGGGAAGCGACTTCAGGTTGTGGCGTCGTCGTCGGGAAAGGTTTCCGCACCTCCTCCCTTACCACTTCCCGGTTGGTGTCGCGTAGTGAGTCGGAGTTATTAGGGCCGGCACCAATCGTCTCCGAAACCAGCGCATTGATTGGGTGGTCGTACTGAGCGTCTTCTCCATCCCGGCGGCCTCAGACGCGAATTCTGGCACGGTCTTGGGGTGGGTGCGTACAAGGCACGCGAAGAGCTCTTACATCACACCTCGCCTCAGAAACCGTAGTTTTTTTCCTCCATCATTTCTGGGTCCGCACGGCGAAAAAGTTGCTTCATCTCCTCCACGAAGATAATGACCCCTTTGTTTGGGGTGCTGCATTCCAGTTTCCAGCAAACGTGCTGCGCTTTATTCTTGGACCACGGTAGTAAAGGTCTTCAGAAACTCGCCTTTGAAGTGAGCCCAGTTGGTCAAAGAGCTCTTTTGGTTCTCGAACCAAGTGCGAGCTGAATCTACCAAGAAAAAGAAGACATGCCGGACCATTTATGCGTCGTTCCCCCCTGTTGAAGATCCGGACGCGCTCCAGTTTCTCCAACCATTCTTCTGGATCTTTTCCGTCCGCTCCTTGGAAGGATGGGCTGTTCCTGTGGTTGATGCAGGATAATTGGTGATGTTGCTTCTTGCACCATGGAGGTGGTTGCAGCGGTCGTTCTTTTGAATCAGTCTGGCAGGAGACAAAACTCGGGCGGTAGGCCTTGCAGTCGGCGGCTGGCTCTTGTTCTGCTGGCGTAGAGGCTTCAACAGGTTGTTAGTAGCATAAAGGGTGCGTACCCAGCACCTCCAACAGATCCACGTAGCCAAAGACGACGCAGCTGTCTTGAAGAAACAACAAGTTTATTGGAGCGAACTTGTGCACCCCTAACAACTCAAAAAATACACAGGCGGCGAAACAGCAGTCAACAAGGTGACGTGCATAGATGTTGTCGGTGGTTCAAATGTCGCGGCATCCACTCAGCGGGAATTTATCCCTCGGCGGGAGGGTTTCTGGAATAGTCGAATTGTATACAGAACACTGTAGGTCAACGAAGATTATTCTAGGATGTTCACGTCATTTCACAACGCTCTCCCTATCAGAAGAGATAACACATGCCGCACAGAAACAGAGAACGAAACACGTGCCTCCCTTGACACACACCCCTCCGATAACCCAGACCGGGGCAGCCGGGCGGCAAAAGCAAAACAAAAAACAAACTCAATGCATCGTTCGTGGCAATATATACAGATTCCTTGAGCGTTGTGCGAGCAGTGGCATCACAGGAGCCATGCAAAAACAGAATTGTCGGTATGCTTTCAAACACTATCATGTCCATACATGCCCAAAAACGTTTTCTGGTGTTGGGCTGGGTTCCAGGCCACGCTGGGATTGCTGGCAATTAGGTTGCTGATCAGAAGGCCGCTGTTGCCGCTCTCACAACAAAGTAGATATAACAATATTACCACACAGTGACCTTCAACCACAAAGTCGACAGCACCTTCGTAGCAAATGGCAAGCACAGTGAAATGAACATACAGATAACAAACTACACGTAATAAAATCACACTTGGGACACTAAAAACTGACTCACACAACAGACGCACGGAATTAGCCTTGGTTAGGCTACGGATAGGGCACACCCATGCAACGCCACTCGTATCTGCTGACGGGATCTTCTAGACCCCGGTGCAGCAGGTGCGGAGAGGCCCTATCCGTAGTTCACGTATTCATTCAATGCAAGGCACTAGACACCACACGACGCAAACACTTTCCACAACTGTACAGACAACACATCCCGTTTCACCTATCATACTTTGTAGGAGACGAGCCCATGTTTTCCATCAAGCGTGTTTTTCAGTTTCTCACTGATATCAGAGTTTTTACATCTCATTTCTTACCATGCATCATGAAAACCTGGCCCTTTACACCAGTCATCTTCATGCATGCGCTTCACTTCGTTTTTACTGAGTACATTTTAGCAAATATTTGCACATCTATCGTCATCAAATAACTTCTGATTTGGCAGTGCTTTGCCCTTGTAGGCCATTGCGCCATTAAACTCAAACCATCATCATCATGTAAGATTTGTTCTGTGTTGTTGGGCTGGGTGAGGCTAAGTTCATTGCTTTTCGGCTGAATTTGGGTAGGGTATGATATGTCCATTAGGGTAAAATAGTTTGGGGAGGGTACGTTTGGTTACGTAGGTACGTTCAGTGAGGTGATGTTACGTCGGTTACGTTGGGAAGTAGTATCATTCAGCGAATTTTAGGCCAGCCGGCTTTTTTGGAAACTGCAGTGAGAATATTGCAGAAGTAATTCTTACTTTTACCGCGACATAACACGCAGCCAAATTAGTAATGAATACAAGCGGCCTTAGAATCCTGCTCATTAATAGATAGTTCCGTAAATTTCTGCGTATTTTTATTCTGTATGTCTAATCAACAAATAAATTTTATTTATTTGACATCCCATAGCGCCATTTGCTGTTTTCCGATTTATTTATGATACGTGCTCCCCAAGAAAAGCATCTGACTGACCTCTTTGTTCGTGGATTATGCATGCGTATCACTGGCTGCAAGCGTTTGTTGATACACTGGTTTGTCAGAGTCGCCCACATCCCATTCGGGTCAACTGCAGACAAATGTTCCGCTCGAAGGGGCCGAGCTAATTGACTTTCTCGTTTCTTCATCAATTGTTTTTGACCTCTTGCCTAATGGGTCTACCGGTGAAGTTTTCTACTCCACCACAGATAGAATGAGGCTATGCCTTGCACGTCAAAATAACCATTGTGCGTTGATTTTGCACGAAGTGCTGGCTAGAAATTCGAGAGTTCATTGCATTCTGCAATCACTAGAGACTCACCATATTCAAACTTGGAAGAGACCTCACCTCTGCATTTGTTTGAAATATTTGAAGCTTGAATCATCGCGAGTGTACTATATATTGATTCATGACTACGCCTTTATTATTACTTCGTGACTGGCAACCGTCCCTCAGCCTGACAGATATGACCGAATAAGTGCATTACTAAGCGTTCTAAGATTATTATAGGTCTTCTGTAAAACACAATACAATCCCGTCTGTCGACGAAGCACGCTTGCTGCGACAACATGGTGGAAGCATGCGCTATATCCCACAGTGCATAACTTGTTGGCGCAGCCGAAGACCAGGATGATAGTTAAATTTTTTGACGCAAGGGCAGATAAGGCAAAGAGTGCCAAACAAAAGTATATAACAGAAAACCGTGGCTACTAAAATGTGTAAGCCAGAATAACTGTAAAATCAAATAAAGGCAATGGTGATGGCTGGTGTATAGGCCCAGTTTTGATTACGCATGATAGAATATGAGGTTTAAAAAGTTAATATCAGACAAATCTTTAAAAATGCGTTGCATAGAAACCATGGGATTGCCAGAAAGATACAATTTAGGGTGTAGCGGAATGTGTTGTCTGTATAGTTCCTTGAATGTCTGTGTCTTGTTGTGTCGAGTGCCCTTGGATATGATTAGGATGTGGACTACGGATAGGCCCTCCCCACACCTGCTACACACGCGTCTTCGAGAGCTAGTGAGCAGGTGTGAGTGTGTTGCATGTGTATGGCATATCCGCAACCTAGCTAAGGTAACTTCAATGTATCTGTTGTGTGAGTCAGTAGCATATGGTCCCAAGTGTGGTTTTGTTACGTGTAACTTGTTATCTGTCTGTTCATTCCAGTGAGTTTGCCATGTGTTAAGTAGTTGGTGTTGGATGTGTGGCTTCATGTTTGTGTCACAAACTCCTCCCCCGGATACTTGCGTCCGCTTGCAAATACCAAAGAAGGGCGTGAGCCAAGAGTTATTTATGTTTAGCAGGGTGGTCGGCCCGTGAGTTTTCACGTGTGCCGAGATTGCTGGGGGTGAATGAAATCACAACGGACATGCTCGGCTACGTTTTGAACTATACGAATTTACTATACGAACAAAAAGACTACAGGGCAACGCCACACAAGAAAAAAAAACCTTCACACTACCATTGGCCTGTGCGCGCAGGCACTAATCCGCCGTGGCCTACGACTTAACCTTCTACCTCGAAAACATAACTCAGACAGCTGTACGAGACACGCGAAACACTCTAGAGGCAAACACTTGTTACACCTCAGTGACGCAACTACAAAAAAAATACTCGCCAGTACGCAACACGCAAAACACTCTAGATTCAAACACGCGTTTAAACCTCGACAACGCAACTACCAAACAAATTACGCCACACGCTAAACTCTCTAGAGGACAAACATCGTGAGTCACAAGTGACGCTAGAAAAAAAAACCGAAGGCGGATATCCTATTCCGATACAACAAACAATTACCAATGAGGGAGCGCGGGAAGAGAAAGTCTCTACGATGCAAGGAGAACCCGCCGGTTCAACGGCAGAAAGTCACGACGAGGTGGAGACGGCCTCGCCGGGCAGCAGCTCACGTGTTTCGGGGCTCCGGGGTGCAGAAGCTGGTCGGCCATGGAACCCGCGGTGACGGGCGAACTCGAGCGCTGAGCCGAGGCGTGGACCGCTCCGTCGCGGGCCTACCGATGTGCTTCTGCTAAAGCGCGCCACCCCCGGACCTTTACCCGCGTAGCACGTGCACGAATCTCCAGCCGACTGCCACAAGCGACCTTTTGCGCTCCCTTAAAAAACCTTCGCCGGCCGCTGAGGTCCCGCTCTGACGTCTTCCCATTGTTCCTCTTTTCCCCCTCTCGGTGCCTTCGGCAACTCGCCTCGATCGTCCGCGCGCGTCCGAACTAGCGATCGTGACGTCACGCTGGAATGCGGGAGCTCGCATTGTCCTCGTAGCAGGCAGGGCGAAACAAAGGAGGCGAGCCCAAACCGAAGGGGGGACCCCGAATTCCTCAGCGAGGCGCAAAATGGCCGAATCCGTCCGGGAGGCCGTCATGTCGGCCGTCCGAAAATAAAAAAAATGAAGGGTCTGGCCTGCAGTTTGTGACAGTTGTGTACAGCACTGTTGCTATGTCCTATGTATTCAAGAGTGTAGCAGCAGTGGCCATTTGATCTGTGGTTTCATTCTCGGCTATTCCACAGTGGTCAGGAACCCAAAATGTTGTTGTTTCAAGATTTTAGGCGTATGTCGACATAACGGCCTTAAAAACAAGATTGATTACACAATTTGGTAACCGTTTTCTGGACAAAAGTGCACGTACAACGCTAAGAGAATCCGTTTAAATTATGGACCTTAAAATTTTATGTCGGACAATGTGATGTAAATATGTAAAATGCCGTGTGCTTCAGCCATAAAATTTTGTTTTGGGAGTTAATTCTTTTTGCCACGTTAATGTTCGGTCCGTGCAAAGAACAAAGTACAGCATAAGCTGTCTTTGATTCGTCGCAGTAAAACTCTGCACACTGGTGCTTATCCTACAGGAAGAGGAAATGCTTCATAATACCTACCCTTGGTGCCCTGTTTTTGTCGAATTACACAAAGGACAGGTCGCAAGAAGCAGCCCACAGTTGCCATGGTGCAATAAAATCAATGACCGGTGCCTTGTGAATGCATGAAAATGACACTGCTAGATCAGAAGCTTCTGCTCTCACTCTGAGAGGTAACGGCCAGTGAATAGATGGGCGGTTTAAAAAGAGCTGCTGTGAGGATGCTTTATGAATGGTCCAGTTAAAGGGATGATTTGTCAGAGACATGATTTTAGAGGTATACAACAAGTCAGTGTATATCGTCTGTTGATATATGGACCATTGTGGCACTCTGCATAGAGGCTTTCAACAGGGCTGGTGCGAAAGGCACCACAAGAAAGGCGAAGCCCCAAATGCAGAACTGGGTCAAGCATTTTAAGTGCCGTTTTCGTTTCCTACCCATTCATGATGCTGCGGTAGTCCAAGCGAGATCCTACCACTGCAGTATAACGACGCAGGCGGAGATGCTTGTGTGACCCCTACGATTGGTGGGAGACGACTTTAAGGATATTGATAGTTTTTAGGCATTTTTGATTAAGCTTTTTCAGATGCGGAAGAAATGTTAGTTTGTTGTAGAATATTAGGCCTAAAAACTTGTGCTCTTTTTAACAAGAATCAACACGCCGTTTATAGGAATGTCAAGGTCCACATGGATCCCACGCACACGGGTCACCACAATGTAAATACTTTCTCCGGGGCTCACCTGAAAACCGTTTGTGTCCGCACAGCCAGCTGGTTTGTTTATGCCGAGCGGCAATTGAGGTTCACAGATTGACATATTACATGATGTAAAAGATATTTGCACATCATTTACATAAACTGAACAAGACATGGTTGGTGGCAATGCCTTATGGAGCGAGTTTATCTTCATTATGTAGAGTTTGCAGCTCAAAACACCATCTTGAGGCATGCCATTTTCTTGAGCATGTACATAGAAAGTGCACTAGAGCACTGCACGGGCCTGATTTTAAGGCCCGAGCCCGGCCCGAGCCCGCTTCGCGAAGCCCGAGCCCGACCCGGCCCCGTAACACCTAGCCCGAGCCCGGTCCGGGCCCGGGCATTCATAAGTGAGCCTGGCCCGAGCCCGGCCTGTGCCCACCATCTCAAGCCCGGGCCCGGCCCGGCCCGGTAATTTATTTTTTGGCCCAGGAAGGCCCCGCGCGTGTGTGACCAGGCCGGGTCTTTGACGCTAAAGAAGTTTGTTTATTATATTCCGGGCGATCAGACGGAGCATCTAGTCTGTACAAGCACGTCATGAACTAAAACGCAAAAAATAAGGGTTTAAAAGTGCACATAGTTTAGCTTGCACCATCTGTAGTTCACGCCACATCGGCGTAATAATAGCTTGTATTCTTACACGAGAGACATCATCACCTTTGATGACCAGACTCTTGGCAACTTCACGTGGTTGTCTCGGCCACAAGTTGGTATTGCTGACATTTTTCGATCCGCATTTGAACCAACGAGTATGTACGCGCGTTGAAGTACTTCACATGCAGTGGTCGTTAAGCGGTGGTGTTTCTCAGGCATGTGTGTTTGATTCCCGGCCACGGCAGCCGAATTTTGATTGGTGCGACATCTAAAACACACGTGTACATACATAGACATAGGTGCACAGCTCCAGAATGTCTGGATTAGGTGTGTTTCCCCTCTTGGGCATTCCTTGTAATCGTATCTTTGGTATGATCTTGATGCTGTACAAGAAATGTCATCAAAATTGCAGTATAGTGACCATCAGACCTATCAAAACACGTCTCTAAAATAATGCGTACTACTAACACCAAGAAAGCGCGCAAAAATAAACTAAGAATATTCATTTTCTACATTTCACTAAGAATATGCATTTTCTAACATTTCACGTGGGACCTATTACGGCCGTGCATATGAATTCAAGCCCGAGCCCGGCCCGGGCCCACGGCGTCGAAACCCGATCCCGCCGGGCCCGCCAATAATCGATGATGATGATGGTTGGATGTTTATGGCCGCAAGGCCAACTGAGGCAAAGAGGCCAAAACAATAGTGATATATGAGGGGTGAAACCTTAAACACTACGTAAACTCAGCAAAAACAAAAGTAAAATCACAAACGACAATGAGCATGACTGGTGTATAGGGTTAGATTTCATTATGCATGATAGGAAATGACGTTTAAAAAAACCTGACTTCTGACAAAACTCTAAACCCGCCAATAATCGACTTCGGGCGGCGGCCCGGGCCCGTGCAGTGCTCTAAAGTGCACTACAATTCTCACACGGAAAGTTCATTCAGACATGTAGCTAGAAAGAGTGTTAGCCAGGTTGCCTGAAACACGGAATGACTTTAGGTCACTCAAGATGCCGCATCGCCATGCCGTGTCGTAGGCCTTTTCCATATCAAAGAAGATTGTAATGGAGAACTGTTTTTTAATTAAGGCATTTTATTAAGGGATTCCAGCGCAACAAGTTGATCATTGGTGGAGCGCCGCGGCCTGAAGTCTGCCTGGCAAGCTCTCGAGAAGACCACTGTACTCAAGGAAGTACACGAGCCTGCGATTGATCAATTTCTGGAGAAGATTTACGCATCTACAAGTCCGCCCTACGCAAACACGTCCGCATGAAAGTGGGATATCGTACGCCACATTCTCCACACATTTCAAATACTAGTTGTCATGCTGTTTCTTCCGCATGGCTCTCGGAGCCGTGGTCCAGCTTCGGCGGTTGGGCTCCCTGTCTGTTTGCCAGGCAGTGAGCTCCGGGACCTCTCTCGGCATCAGGGTAAACCGAGCAAAGGAAGTACCCCCGTTTTCTGCTTTTTTTATGCTGCATGGTTCTTTCAAAATTTTCTAAACCCACTGATCGGCCCCCCAAAAGGGGCCGCACCGAAGCGAACTTTCCTCATTGCCTGCCCTATCGTTCCAAATACCTGACAACTTTCCCCTTTTCTTGATCATCGCATCCCCAGACAATACAAAGTCAGTGACATATACATTTTTTCATAATGGCTAAGTGCATTGAACATGTTGTAGGAAAACACAACAAAGCCAACAAACTGACCTCTGGAGAAATCCTTGTAGAAGTAAACAACCCGGCACAATCAAAAAAGCTCCTTGAACAAACCCTCATCGGCGACCTGAAAATCAAAGTCACTCCCCACCGAACGCTAAAAACATCCCAAGGTGTCATATCCGAATCCGATCTCGCAAAAAAACTGACTCTGACATCCTCGAGGGCCTGCGCGACCAGGGCGTCACTGCAGTACAGAGTATCACTATGCGTCGGGAAAATCAGGAAATCAAAACCAAACATGTTGTCCTTACCTTTGACCGCAGTACCTTACCTGAATTTGTGAATGCAGGCTTTCTTCAATGTACCGTCTTACCATATGTCCCCAACGCGCGTCGGCGTTATAAGTGCCAATGTTAAGAGCACAGTACAAACAACTGTCGGGCGTTTAACGTGTGCAGAGTAGTGATAGCACGACCACCCCAAAGAGAATAGCAACAGCACTTTGATCGAAAGTCCGAACTGCAGTGGCCCGCACAGCGTACTCAAGGACGTCTGAAACATTCAAACTTGAGAAGAAAATAATCAATTCAAACTCGACGAGAACATCTCTTACCTAGAAGCGCGTAAAATGCTCAGCGCCTTTGCTTCTGCGAAGTATGCTGACGCAGCTCACCAGAGGGCAGAGCGGCGTCTTGTCACTGCGGCCACCCAGTACTGGGAGCAACTTTGTCCTGCCCCAGAGCCCCAAAGGTGCTGCCTAAGGCAGCCCAACCAGCTTACACAACACCTGTGGCACCTGCAAGCGTTGCGTCAGCCACGAACGCCAGCAGTGACGGCTCTGCCATCGGTCCCTTTCTTCCGGGTAGCAGACTTTAGGTGGCCATGGATGTAGATGTGGCCGGTTCTTCGACCACCTCTGCGTCCAACACTGAACATACGTTGGTGGGAGGGATTCCTTCCTCCACTTCGAACATATTCCGTGTCGGAGGCCGCAAGGGCTCCGTCTCGTCGCTGTCCCAGCAGCGCTCAGTCGATGGCATGGACATGACAGCGTCGCGGCCGGCGCCATAGGCGGCAAAAGAACAGCGCTCCATGGCGGGGCAGGGAAAAAAGCCAGCAGCCCCCGTGTCACTGGCCCATATCATACCTGAGAATGGTAGTTCATACATCCATCCCCAGTATTCACCAGCCAAAACTTCTTTGGGCGCTGAAAAAAAACGACCCCCACTGGCCAAGTTCCAGCCGACGTCCGAAGGGTACAGCGTTGTTCTCTGCCGTCAAAGAGCTTGTCTGAAAGGTAGTGCTGGCCCGTCTTCCAAGAAAATGCGCTACCAGAAACAAAACCCGGAGATTAATCTACTGGGGATTGAAGGTCTGCCAGGACGAGTGTAAGAGACCCTAGAACTCGAACAGAAAGATTGCCTACAGCCGCATTTGGGAAAGCAGGAATCGGTCTTTTTGTTGTGAAGCTCAGAAGAAAAGGCCAAGGGCGAAGAAAAAGAACGTTGCATCATTCAAGGAGTCAGAATAATGCCATCCTAGGGCGCACGTCGGTGCAGAAATAAGCAAGGGCGACGGGGTGATAAGCTTGAAGTACTATTTGACGCTACTTCTCGCAGACAAGCAAGGCGGCTTCAATGTACCTGCAACCAAAAAGTATGAAGCGAAGGCCGATCAAGCGATTGCAAAAAGGTTCACCTTATTTCAGGAGAGAAGCCTGAAAGAGTCGCGAATAATGCTACCCAGTTTGGTGAGACTCACCTGTTGATCAGCTTGGCTAGTTGAATAAAAAAGAGCAAAGGTTGACACCTGAAAAAGTTGGCGGGAAATTTTTATTGTCCAGGAGAGGGGGCACCCTTTCTCTTTCTCTCTCCCTCTCTCTTTCTATATATATATATATCTATATATATATATATATATATATATATAACGGAAACATAGTCGGCAGTCTACAACGCCAAAGGAGCATAGGGGTGTGGTCAGGCTCTATTTTTTACTATGGCTATTGAAGTTAAGATTTTTTTAATATAAGAAGAAAGAGAAGAAAAAACCAACACGCGAAAAGATTGGAGGAACCGAAACCACGCCTATTCGATATATATATATATATATAAATAAATATATACATACATACATACATATGTTATTTCGAGATTTTGGCTCCAGTTCACGATCCCCACGTGGAACGAAGCCCACGATAACGGCAAGCTTCAAGGCTGGGTGCAGAATTTGGCTTCTAAAATCTGAATTGCTTCTGATTTTTAGTGCCAGCATTCCGTCCATGCACACTATGTGATAACATCAGATTCAGAATTAAGCACGTTGCTTGGGAATGCGGCACGCTGGGCAAAAAAGGTTAGGAACAAATTACAATATGTTCGCATATATGAAGACTGGTTGAGGCCACAGGAAAACCAAAAGTAAACACACAGTCGGCCAAATCTTTAACTAGTATGTGCTAGCCGCTATTTTTCAGTCTTATGACGCTCTTAGGAAGGAACAGCGTAGCAGACGACGGGCCTGTTGGCAACTTGGTTGCCGACGTATTTGCCACTCGACCTGTTTGCATCTTGCCTTCTGTCATACGCCGCTGATGCATGAAAAGTCGTCGCTCCCGAACGCTGGTTAAAGGTATGCCCGGCTGTATATGTCCCTTTGATCTTTAGCGAAAGGTGCCTACTTTCTCCAGATTACGTGAGATCATCTCTGTGCGGGGCGGACGTAAAGACACCACCAAGCCACCAGTCGATCCTTTTGCAAAGTTACTTTCCCCATTGACTTTCACTAGGTTGTCCGCGTGCAGAGCAGATGTGTGAAACGAATATTCTTCCATCTCCTTCAAAAAAGAAAAACTAAAATAAAAGCCCGGAAACAAATTTTGAAAATAGGAACAAAATAGATAAAATGCGCCAACAGTGTAACGCCTTCAACTGCAGAAAAAATGAATATCGTCAGGAAGTAAAACAATAATTATTTATAGTGGCCTAAGAGGTTACCATTGATCAAAGGGAATATTGAAAAAAGCATAAAACAGGATATGCCAATATAATAAGTTCGCAAAACAAAATCATGCAATTAAAAATATGCCTTATATATCTCGAAAACACGAGAACAAAATAGAAATCTCAAAAGTAATTCTGGAGTCGCAAACAAAAATATTGTAAAAACAAGCCAACCATGAACTATACCTTGAATCTGCTCGAAATAATGTTGATTTGCTCAATGCAGTTAAATAATGGCTGCAATAGTGTATGTGTAAATTATGGTCAAAAAGAAAAAAAGGAAACTTAAAACATTTTAATTGAACGTTTATCGCTACTTATAACGAAATGAGTGGCTACTGATAACTGAATGGCTACTGAATGGCTACTAGTCACGAAACTAGCCTGACATTTCTTACCTTGCCCACTCCACGGTAAAACATGTACTGTGTGCTACATGTACTTTCAGGAATGCAGGCATGCGGGCATAGTTCGTATATACGTCTCCGCAGAGCTTTTGTCGTCGTGCAAAAATTACGCACTCGACAAGGTATCATTTGGGGATCACTGTCTTGACTCGTTTTTTCTATAGGGGAAGGGGTGCAAGGGGAAAAACTTTAATTGGGAGTTGTGAAAATTAAACGCTAGGCTACTAAACGGCAATACTTTCAAGAAAGCAGTGGAGGAGATCTTTGTTAGGTGCACAGATGAAATTGAAATTTGGGTGGGGAGCAAAGTGGTAGCTTGGCAACCAAGATATCATATTGACAGCCCCGAAATAGCGTTGTGCCTTATTAGAGCAAAAAGGGAGGAAGAAGACATCCTTCGACACAATCTCAGTCGGAATTGTTCGTCGATGACATCGCAAACATCAAAAGCAGGCTGGAAGCGATATATTCGGATCAATACACGGGACAACAATCAGAGCGCGTGCAGAAAGCCTGCTGGTAGGGTAGGCGCAACACTAAACGCACCTTCTGACTTAGGGATGCGTGATGTGAAACCCAGCAATATTGAACAAATATTCTGGGAGGGCGCTGGTATGCGCGAGGACGAGCAGAGAAAACGAGAGTTCGTGCTGTTTTACACTGAGTTAATTGTTCAGCTCTCCATGCCCCAAAGTAGATCTTGTTGAGCGCGAGTTGCTTTCGCTGTTACAATGGTTAGATGACGAGACTAGGCAAATGCTGGCTTCTAACAAATAAACGAACTGATATATTGGACACTGTCATGGTTCCTTAGAAACACTTTTCAACTGCGTGCTCCGTGCAACAAGTACTCGGTTATGTCCATCGGCTGTGCTATTTTGCAGATGGACCAGGTCATCATCACACCGTGAGATTTTATACGTCACAAACGCGAGCTCGGGAGCGATATGTGCAGGAATTCACGAAATTGCGAAATAATTCAGGACAATCTCATGCAGCTTCTCTTCTTGTGAATTATATCGAATTAGGTTGGGTTAAACAATATGTTTTATGACAGTAATGCTCAGTTTCACTATTATAGCGTCTTTATTTCACGAAATATGTATCTTTAAAAAGATCCGACTCGTATTGCATGGCTGGCGCTGTTTTTCGATGTGGGAATTCTGTGCGAAAGCAAAAAGAAAGAAAGATAGAGAGAGAGGGAAATACACTTTTTTATAAGCATCGTAATGTGGGATGCGGTCCTCATTCCAGCATCACACGGCATGACCGCTTTCACAAATTTGTAAGGGAAAGCTGTGCAACATGTATATTTCCTAAAGCGTGGTGATATCACTTTTTTATTTTCCTATTTTTGTTATTTATTGTTTGTTGTATTTATGTTAGAAGAATTATCTCTATTTACGCTATTAAATTAATATGAAATGCATTAACTCCGCTAATAATGCGCTTATGTGCAAATGAAAAATTTTACACTGTTCCTGGGCTGTGAGGTACCTCGCAAAGAAGAATACGCACTACATCATTCTTTTGTAGCGTGACTACTCTATAGAGCTGAGGAAAAGGTACCATGATTTAGAGGTGTGGCCGTGAACGCAACACCAACCGACTATCGAATGTCATCGTACTACACTTTTTGTGGGCACGTGTGGTAGTATACCTTCACTTTATAAACTTATTTCCGAGGACATTATTGGGAATATGACAACGTAAACAGAGAACTCCTGGGGGGCGCTAAAAGTGCAGGGCTTAGACGAATAGTTAATAACGTTTCTTATAGCAACCATTAAAATGATATAGTGCACCTGACATGGAAATGACAGAAATCCGCACAGGAGATAAACACCCATCGAGGACTGAAACACGGATGCCCTTTGGGCCCAATACTGTTTATGCTTTACTTGGTAAGGTTAAAAAAATTCTGTAAGAAAGTCAATTAGGGTTCAATTTAGCGCATATGTGGGAACGCGCTATTTTAAAGCCGTGGGACAGAAGAAGAAAGTCTCAGGAATTTTTACAGGTGAGTTATTCTTTATGCAGTTACATAATGGCCGCAATAGTTTAGGTGCACATCATGGGAAAAAAGGAAAACTCCAAACAATAAAACAATCCAAGGGATTCGGCTACTGGTAATTAAAAGTGGGTATGAAAATTTGTAGGAAGGGTATGATTATCACGGCTGCCCTGAGAGTTACAGAAATTTCTCACGGCAGTCGCCTCTGGTTGGCTAAACACGCCATGCGGAGATTCTCTGGGACAAATATACCCGGAACACTCGTTTGTGGAGCTCTTCTTGTGGCGCTACTACACCGCATTTTGGAAAATGCAGAGTAGCATGCCCTCACCCCGACCGAGGTGCTCGTTGACGACAAAATGGACAATATAATCGCAGTTGAAAATATAGCGCATTGCCTTCGGAATAGTGCCCAATTACAAAATGGTACAACTTCAGTGGCCACATGCTATACTCACCTTGAGGGTACTCGGCCTCGGCTGTCGGCGAAAGTAGTACCAGGTAAATAGGTTGATAAATTAACAGAACTAGATAATTTGGCTGTGCAGATAACAAATAGGGGCTAAGAAAGGTTGTGATGGCATGCTCCATCCGTTCGCTAAACTTTTCAGTGTGTGTGTTCAAAGGTGGATCCAGATTTTTTCTATGGGCGGGTAAGCTTCTATCAGTGATGATAATGATTATAACGATGATGGTGAGAAGAGAAGGATAGTAGCCCTTTTTATTCACCGAAAAGCCGGAAAAACAAAAATACAAGTAGAAAAGATAATCAGATTTTCTACGACCTGAGGGGTGATTTTCTATGGGTACAAATTCAAAAAATAAGGGAGGGTTGAGGACATCAGACCCCCCCCCCCCTATGGATCCGCCAATGTGAGTGCTAGTCACT
This sequence comes from Haemaphysalis longicornis, assembly GCA_013339765.2. Lineage (NCBI taxonomy): Eukaryota > Metazoa > Arthropoda > Arachnida > Ixodida > Ixodidae > Haemaphysalis > Haemaphysalis longicornis. Next base: position 26,060,994 of record CM023452.1, read on the forward strand.
CGGTGACTTTATCGGGAGCGTGCTGTATTTTGGCAAATAGCGCCATTGGCACTAAAATTCAAGGTGTTCTGTCCAGCGACAATGACAGGCTAGTTATTGGGGATTTTTCATTTGGAAGTGGTAAATTCAGAGTAACATGCGTTTACGCCCCTAATCTTTGTGGGCGATAGGAATGAGTTTTTTTTTAACATCTGCAGCATGATAGGAATATCATTTTTCGTGCGATATCAATTGCGTGTATTCACGGGAAGACCACCTAGAACCGGGAACATCGAACGATAACAGTGTAGAGACACTTACTGGTACTCTAAAGGAGTCTGAAGTGTCTGATGCGTCCCCCTGCTAGAATAACCCGAGTGCGGTGTGCTACAAGCACTTTCGGGGAAGCAGTTATGTTCGCTTAGATGGGATATACGTCTCTATGTGCGTTATCCTACGTCTGAGTGGGATAACGCAATCGAGCAGGTATCATTTAGTGATCATTATCTTGTCTCGTTTTTTGCTAGGGTGAAAGGCGAAGGTACAAAAAATATTAATTGGGAGTAGTGAAAAGTAAACGCTAGTCTACTATAGTACAACACTTTCAACAAAGCAGTGGAGGAGATCTTTGTTAACCGAACAGATGAAATTGAAATTGGGTGGGGAGCAAAGTGGGAGCTTTTCAGCAAAGACATCACAATGACGGCCATTGAAAGAGCGGCCTCTTTAAACGAGCCGAAAGCGATGAAGAGGACACCCTTTGACACAATCTCAGTCATTTGTTGAAACTAGAGTGCGAGATGTCAGGATTGTTCGACTGCAATATTTCAACAATCAAAAGCAGGCTTTAAACGGTAGATCGGGAACGACACATTGAGGCAACAATCATAGCGCGTGCAAAAAGGCTGTGGCCGGGGAGGCGCACAGAAAACGCGCCTTAGAAGATGAGATGAGTTATACAAGGGCCAACAATTTTGAACAAATAAGGCGTTTTTTTTTTTCTAAAATGAGCCAAATACACCTACCGCGAGTTTGTTACCCCACCTAAATGGAACGCCGTCAAAGCAATTATATGATATATTATACACGTCAGCTAGGAGAAGTTTACAGCCACAAGTAATTAAAAATTGACTTGAATAGGAGAAATATTGTAGTGATAAGTTTGCATTTGGCAAATATTGAATTGAAACAATCAAGTTGATGGGATATTCTTATAAAAACGTTATTTAAATAGACTTTCAAGAAAGGAGCGATTGTGGTTTGATGGAGAAGGAATATAAAATATGCAACAGTACTTCAAGAGCAGTGGAACTATACATGGAGAGCATGTGTGGCCTCCCCCCTTTGCACCTCTTTTCGAAGTCTTCCCTAAGATAATTTTCTTGGGCACGCCTGAACGCACTCATGAAGTACGCAAGCTCTTCCAGAGTGTTTAAAAACAAGGCTGTTGATATCTTATTCTTCACCTTGATGAATTTGTTCGTACTATTAGAGGGGGAATTTGCCAGGGCTTGTAAGCGGCGGTTGTTTAGTTAGGTAGTGAAATGGTAAACATAAGAGTGAAAAATACAATTATACCATATTCCTGTAGGGGATCCCTTAATAGTATTCAAAGCAGCCATGGGGTCGATTAAAGTGCCAATTAGTTTTCAGTTCGTTTCCTTTAGTTTGAGGTACGTAGCTACCATTATGTATACAATTTGGTTTCTATGGTAACTACCAAACTTTTCACTTACCGGAACTACGAAATGGGAAACTGCGTTGAGCTCATGGCTGTTTCGCATACTACTCAGGGTTCCCCTACGGGAAGATGGTGTAATTTTCTTAGATGCGACGAGGCTATGTCCCTCCCTTGTCGTTGTTGGGCCGTGCACACCCCCACTACGCATGCTCGGCTTGCTGAACGCCCGGTGGTGTCTTACCCTTTAATGGCTCGTGGAGCGACAGTGTTACGGGTGTCTTCCTCGGCCGGCCCGAGTTGAGCCGAGCATGCTCGGGGGGGGGGTGTGGATGGCGCCACAACAAGAGAGGGACATAGCCCCGACCATGAGAAGCTGGAGCGGCAGTGTTGCCGGTGTCTTCCTGGGCCAGCACGAGACGAGCACGCTTCCCCTTAAAGGGCTCCTGGAGCGGCAGTGTTGCCAGGGTCTTCCTGGGCCGGCGGATGGATGCGCGACGGACGATGGAGCCGAGAGCAAGAGATGCTTTGCATTTAAAAAATAAATATAATAAGAGTTCGCCGCTGATCTCCTAGTTCACTTCAGAATTCAGAATAAGCCACCTCCGAAATGCAAAAAAAGCACTTCTGGGAACACCCACTAAGCCAAAAGTGAACGCCCTTTGGGAAAAGGAATTTGGATTATTTTTATTTGTGAAAAAGCAGGATCTGGCTCAATTTGGATGTGGCATTATCTCAACTATGTTCTTTCCACCTGTTATTGAGGGGTTGCCACGTTTTTCTTGTCACTGCGTTTTATCCGACTCGGTTTCGATTTCTGGATTTGGGTCATTTCGAAAAAAAAAAACGCCTCAAATACCCTGTCAGAGTGTTGCTATGCTCGATGACGAGCAGATAAAAGAGAGTTCGGGCGGCTTTACGCAGAATTGTTAAGTGCTCCCGGTCGAAGAGTAGATGCCATTGAGCGGGAGTTTGAACTGTCAACCAGTGCTATATAATGGGACTAGGCAAATAGTGAAAGAGTTCATTAGTTTCAAACAAGTGGATTAGTTTCAAACGGCTATTGGCGAATTAAAACGCGGTAAAGAGCTAGTTCTGATGGTCTGGTTTAGGTCTTTTATAGGATTCACCCAACTACGGTTGCCCCTTTTTTTGGTTCTTTTATTTGAGGCAGCTTTCAAAAGTGGTGCATTGCAAAAAACGTTCCCGCATACGCATGCCATTGTCATCCAAAATCGGCGGATGATTTGAAAAGGCAGTCTTTGAAAGGATATCGATCCATTGCGTTGCCCAATACACTCATCAAAATACTAATGACGATTATTGCAAAGAGAATTCAGAAAGTAATCCGTAAGATTTCGGGCCATATCTGACGGGTGGCAATAAATACCACATTATTGTAAGAAACATTCCCGTAGCGCGCAGTGTCTTACCGTGCTCTGACATCTTTTTTGTTAAGTAGCCATGTAACGAGGAGATACTAAGAAAACGTTTCTAGGTGTCCGTCATGGCATGCTTTTTAAAATTTGAAGGGTATAAATGTGGGATATGTGTTTTTAAAGGGTGTTAGGATTGCGGTATATGATTGTTTTGCGCCGCTGATAATTAACACAAGTGTCACCGTGCGCAATGCGGTAAACCCCGGTTAAAGGGAAACAGCGAGCGCGTGGCCGAGGCGCCCGACGATGCGCCGACGCTGAGAGTGGCGAGAATCGCAGGCAGCTCTCACATAAGCATGAACCACTCCAGGCCAGAGAAGCCGCTCTCGTCTTTTTCGGCGTTGCGCCATGCCGCTCAAGTCCTTGGAGGGGGAAATTACCCGAATATCTCAAGCCTAGCGCTGCAGCGGAGTGCCGTAGCAGACTACAGAGCGGCTTATCCCGCCAAATGCGCTCAGTGAGCATGTGCCAGCTGTCTGATTCTTGCCACTTCTATTCGGCAGCGATTTAGGCAGCGCAGCGGCCACGCACTCACCGTTACTCTTTAAGAGTGGACCGCACTGTACATTCCAGTTCGGTCTTCAGTACCGCAAGGGTGCCGTGCTTGTCCGTTATGTTTTGTATTTTTCTACAACCGTTTTGTTGAAAAATTATAGACGGTAGTTGTGAACGAGGTTTTTGTTGCATGCAAGCGAAGTAAATCTGCTCACGTATGCTGATGATGTGGCCATATTCTGCACAAAGGGTGAGTAGAGCCGTAACGATAACCAAATGATTGCGTGAAGTCACCCGAAGCTCAGTGAAATGACCGAAGTGCGCCAGATTTTGTGACGAAAAGTGGGAGTCGACACCGACTGCTTGGACCATTGGACCACCACGATTGAGTGGCGTTTTGGGGCACCGGTGAACAGTTATCGGGGCAGCAATCTAGTGGCGGAACGAAACATAAAGGCTGCGCGATAAACCACAAACTGGGGTGGCCACGCATTGTCCGTGTTCGCAAGGGCCACTGTATGCAACTTGGTATTTTGTCAGAAAACTGGGGTTCGTGATGCAAGTAATTCACGGCTCCAGTATTCGTATGAACAAGTTGCATCGTAGTTTTGCTGTTTTTCTTGGCAATTGAACATGTTAACGGACCAGTCGAAGTTTTGTTTTGAATGGTGAAAGTGGGAGGACTTGGGCTATCGGTATTCACGTAAAGTTTTAGGTTCTTGAGGAATTTAAGCGACCCTTTCTCGCGTAGTTGTTTTTTCTAAATGGTACCTTTGAATGCTCTTTCACAGTTCATCGTTTCTCTGTGCAATGAAGAATGTGCTACAATTAAGGGATTGGACAAGAATGCAAAAATAGAGCGAGGCCCGTCGTCTTCCCTATTCCGCAGCGCCCACACGACGATACAGGGAGACAGACGTGGTAATCAACGAGCACAGAGGCAGGTCTACCATCCACGTTCTTTCAAAACCTTCGTGTGAAGTGCAAACCACCTAATGTATAGTAATGGCATTCATACCCTTAATCATCATCACCAGCCTATCTACGCCAACTGCAGGGCAAAGGCCTCTCCCATTATTCTCCAATTACCTCGGTCCTGTGCCAACTGTGACCAATTTATCCCCGCTAACTTCTTGATCTGCTCTGCCCATCTAACTTTCTGCCACCCCCTGCAACGCTTGCCTTCTCTAGGGATCCACTCTGTTACCCTTAATGACCAGCGGGTATCTTGCCTTCGCATTACATGCCCTGCCCACGTCCATTTCTTCTTCCTAATTTCTACCAATATGTCTTTACACCAGTTTGCTCCCTGACCCACTCCGCTCTCTTCCTGTCCCTTAATGTTACACCTATCAGTTTCCGCTTCATTGCCCGTTGAGTCGTTCTAAGTTTAAGTTGAACCCTCTTAGTGAGCCTCCAAATTTCTGCCCTGTAGGTGAGTAGCGGTAGGATGCAGCTGTCATACACTATCTTCTTCAGCGACAACGGTAGGCTGCTATTCATTATCTGAGAATGTCTTCCATATGCACCCAACCCCATTCTGATCCTTCTAATTATCTCTGCCTCATGCTTGGGATCTGTGGTCACATCTTGGCCTAAGGAGATATATTCGCTTACCACTTCCATTGCCTCGCCACCGATCTCAAACTGCTGTGCGGTCCCGAGGTTATTGATCATTACTTTTGTTTTCTGCATATTAATATTCAGGCCCACGGTTCTACTCTGTTCGCCCAGTGCGGAAAGCGTGCTTTGCAATTCGTCCCCCCGAGTTACTTAGCAAGGCAACGTCATCAGCAAATCTGAGTTTACTGAGGTATTCTCCATTAACCCTTACTTCCACCTGTTCCCAATCCAACGTTCTGAATACTTCTTGTAAGTATGCTGTGAATAACATTGGAGAGATTGTGTCTCCTTGTCTGACACCTTTCCTGACAGGTATTTTACTGCTCTCCCTATGGAGCATGATGGTAGCTGTAGACCCATTGTAGATATCCTCTAGTATTCTTACATAATGCTCATCTACCCCCTGGTTCCGTAATGCCTGAATGACTGCTAGGGTTTTGACCGAGTCAAATGCTTTCTCATAATCTATGAAGGCTATATATAGATGTTCAGTATCCTCAGCGCACTTCTCTATCGCCTGATTGATCGTGTGAATATGGTCCATTGTTGAATAGCCTTTACGGAACCCTGCTTGTTCTTTAGGTTGACTGAAATCTAAGGTTGCAGATTTTTGGTTAGCGATTACCTTGGTAAATACTTTGTAGACGACTGACAGTAAGCTGATGGGCCTGTAATTTTTCAAGTCCTTCATGTCACCTTTCTTATGGATTAGGATGATGTTCGCGTTCTTTAAAGATTCCAGTACCATTGCGGTCATAAGGCATTGCGTATACAGGTTTGCCAGTTTTGCAAGTACAATTTCCCCGCCATACTTCAAGAGGTCTGCTGTTATCTTATTCTCACCAGGTGCTTTGCCCCCTTTCATTTCTTTCAAAGCCTTCCTTACTTCTTCGGTCGTTACTGGAGGGATGTCTATCTCCTCTGAACAAAGGTCTCGTTCGGCATTATCCTGTATGTCCGGGGCTACTGTAGAGATCCGGGACATACAGGATAATGCCGAACGAGACAGTAACGGCGAGACAGTAATGCCGAGACAGTAACGGCGTTCATGTGGTTTGAATTAGCGGCGAACGAAGCAGCTTTCGGTGAGGAGGAGGGCGCTTCTTGGCGGTGACGCATGAAACAAGAGTGATTGGCACGTAGGGAGAGAGGGGACGCCGTATCCTCGGGATCCGCTCCTCGCCCTTCGCCAGACGGTGCTCTTTTCTTATCCGTTGCTGGTGCGTTTGGTCATTTCATTATGCGGAAGCTCACCCCGCGAAACATAGGTAAGGGCTACCATGCAGTCTCTGGTTACACTCTGTGTGGAATAACTACTGTGAATTCAAGTGCCGTCACATGGGTAATCGTTGTAGGTGTCGTTTACAGTTCTACAGTCGAACCATATTGAAAGCGTGGGTTGGAGCCAAAATATATGGCATTAAACGTATGGCACCAAACGTATGGCATTAAAGGTCGAAGTATTGTTACAAAGAATCACGTACCGCCAAGTACTTGCAGTGCTGTCACATGTTTTTTCGGAAGTAGCCATGCTGCAAGTAGGTTTTGATAAACCCTTTGATCGTGCTTTTCATGGGATAATTTTTTGGTTTTGAAGTGTATAATTGTGATGGTGTTATTTTAATGGGCGTTACGCTGGCGTACCACCAATGGTTGATGCATCTCATACGTAACAAAAGTGCCACAGAGTGCATTCCTGTGCTCTTATCAGTCAGGCAAGGGTGCCCTGCTTACCGTGATGTTTTGTATTTTTCTGGAACCCTTTAGCGGGAAAATTAAAAGCGATAGTTACGTACGAGGTTTTGTGCTGCATGCAAGCGAAGTCATCTGCTACGGGTTGCTTATGATGTGGCCATATTCTGCACAGACAATGTATGAGTAGTTCTGCCAAGAAAAGCAAATAATTGCGCGATGTCTCCTGAAGCTTAGTCAATAGGAAGAAGTCTGCCAGATTTTGGCACGGAAACTGGGAATCGATGCCGGCTGTTTTTGAGCGCCTAAATGAAGCACCACTCCTGAGTGGTATATGGGGCACCGATGGGGAGTTATCGGGACAGCAAACAAGTGGCAGGTCAAAACACAAAGGCTGCGCAAAAAAGCCACAACGTCGGCTCACCGCGCATTGTCCGTCTTCGCAACGGCCACTGTACGCAACTTGGTTTTTCCTGGTGAAAGTGGGGTTCGCGAGGAAAGTTATTCCCTGCTCCCGTATTCATATGAACAAGTGGCATGCATTTTTTTCTGTTTTAGTTTGGAATTCAACATGTGAACGCACGAGTCTAAGTTGTCTTTTTCGAAGACTGATTGTAGGAGGGTTCGGGCTTTCGCACGCATACGTAAGGTTTGGTTCTTGAGGGATTCAAGCGACCCTTCCTTACGTAGTCTTTTTTTCAAGTTGCCTTTTCCAAAGGCATTACAGCAGTTCATCTCCCTGCCATGATGAATTTTCCACAATTTAAGGAAATCTGAGAGAATTAGTTGGCACAGTTAGATTCTCTTCCACACAATACGAGCTACCCAAGCAAAACATGGCAATCTACAGATGGATTATGGTTACAGCCCTACTTTACAGTCCTGTCCACTGCCACCGGCCTTTACTCGATTCGTATAACACGGGGTGTCGAGCTACCCTCTGCCGTTTTTATGAGTACTTTAAAGGGGTTGGAAGTGGGGCGTGCACATGCAGGAAGGTTTAACGCACCGCACCGTTGACATACCCGTAATACTGCTGGGAGATTACAATGTGGACATCCTCACGGCACGGTACAACCCTACTGCGGTCATCCGTATTCCTGCCGGTTAGGTCGTATTCTTACACAAGCCGTAAGACTCCTACGACGCAAGGGAGCCGTAATGTTTGTGCCCTAAGGTGAAACGGTATGTCTTACGAGATTCTTTCAGCTAATTATGGAAGTACGCTGAATCGCAAATTACAAAATAAACGTGTGTTATTTAGTGCACTCCTTCAACTGCGCCCTGTTTCACCGGTGATCATTTTTTACAGGGTGGAAGGGCAGAGATATTATAATTGCGTAGCATTACTGGCCGTGTACCCTCACACTGAGGACCGCGCAGCGTCCTGTATTTTCAACAAAATGCACTGCATGCTGGAGTAAAAAATTTATTTGTTATAATAGTGTAAATGTACATAATCGTTGGAACAAAATTTTAAAAAATCAGGAAATAGCAAAAAGGAAAATATTGTAACAAAAAAATGGTATCAGCATATCAAAAATAAGAGTCTTATACATTTCCACCACAAAAAAAATAAAATACTAACTCCGGAAAATAAACTTGACAATGCGAATAAGAAATCGCATACACAGGCCACGTCGTGCATTAGCAGAAGAAACGCATTACAGGCGGAAGTAAAAGAATAATTAGATAAATGTTGTAGATGACGTGGTAGTCGAATGGACTGGTCAAAAAAGCAAAACCACAAAAGTATTAATCTAACAATTGCACAAAACCGAACTTTGGAAATAAAAATATTCGTTTTATCTAACACTGAAAAACAGCGCAATGAGGAGGACGACGGAGGTGTGACAAATTACGGCATTAGAATCAATACTAAAATATAAAATCTAAAAGCCTAACGCTACTATCTAGTACAGCTCCGATTTGAATGTCTAGATAAGCCAACTCTCGTTCTAAAACCACAGTTGATAGTGTTCTCACGCATTGTTCATCCGAAACGCCAAATATAGAGTGTCATACTTACTAAGAAAATTATCGTGCAATTCACGGAGGCCTCCCATAATTCCCATGATCGAGCGTTCCCGATACCGTTTCTGAGTCTTCCACTCCTTCATGCTCTCGGTTCTCTAAGGCGCTGATTTACGCATCTACAAGTCCGCCCTACGCAAACACGTCCGCATGAAAGTGGGATATCGTACGCCACATTCTCCACACATTTCAAATACTAGTTGTCATGCTGTTTCTTCCGCATGGCTCTCGGAGCCGTGGTCCAGCTTCGGCGGTTGGGCTCCCTGTCTGTTTGCCAGGCAGTGAGCTCCGGGACCTCTCTCGGCATCAGGATAAACCGAGCAAAGGAAGTACCCCCGTTTTCTGCTTTTTTTATGCTGCATGGTTCTTTCAAATTTTTCTAAACCCACTGATCGGCCCCCCAAAAGGGGCCGCACCGAAGCGAACTTTCCCTCATTGCGTGCCCTATCGTTCCAAATACCTGACAACTTTCCCCTTTTCTTGATCATCGCATCCCCAGACAATACAAAGTCAGTGACATATACATTCATTTTCATAATGGCTAAGTGCATTGAACATGTTGTAGGAAAACACAACAAAGCCAACAAACTGACCTCTGGAGAAATCCTTGTAGAAGTTAACAACCCGGCACAATCAAAAAAGCTCCTTGAACAAACCCTCATCGGCGACCTGAAAATCAAAGTCACTCCCCACCGAACGCTAAAAACATCCCAAGGTGTCATATCCGAATCCGATCTCCGCAAAAAAACTGACTCTGACATCCTCGAGGGCCTGCGCGACCAGGGCGTCACTGCAGTACAGAGTATCACTATGCGTCGGGAAAATCAGGAAATCAAAACCAAACATGTTGTCCTTACCTTTGACCGCAGTACCTTACCTGAATTTGTGAATGCAGGCTTTCTTCAATGTACCGTCTTACCATATGTCCCCAACGCGCGTCGGCGTTATAAGTGCCAATGTTAAGAGCACAGTACAAACAACTGTCGTGGGCGTTTAACGTGTGCAGAGTAGTGATAGCACGACCACCCCAAAGAGAATAGCAACAGCACTTTGATCGAAAGTCCGAACTGCAGTGGCCCGCACACAGCGTACTCAAGGACGTCTGAAACATTCAAACTTGAGAAGCAAATAATCAATTCAAACTCGACGAGAACATCTCTTACCTAGAAGCGCGTAAAATGCTCAGCGCCTTTGCTTCTGCGAAGTATGCTGACGCAGCTCACCAGAGGGCAGAGCGGCGTCTTGTCACTGCGGCCACCCAGTACTGGGAGCAACTTTGTCCTGCCCCAGAGCCCCAAAGGTGCTGCCTAAGGCAGCCCAACCAGCTTACACAACACCTGTGGCACCTGCAAGCGTTGCGTCAGCCACGAACGCCAGCAGTGACGGCTCTGCCATCGGTCCCTTTCTTCCGGGTAGCAGACTTTAGGTGGCCATGGATGTAGATGTGGCCGGTCCTTCGACCACCTCTGCGTCCAACACTGAACATACGTTGGTGGGAGGGATTCCTTCCTCCACTTCGAACATATTCCGTGTCGGAGGCCGCAAGGGCTCCGTCTCGTCGCTGTCCCAGCAGCGCTCAGTCGATGGCATGGACATGACAGCGTCGCGGCCGGCGCCATAGGCGGCAAAAGAACAGCGCTCCATGGCGGGGCAGGGAAAAAAGCCAGCAGCCCCCCGTGTCACTGGCCCATATCATACCTGAGAATGGTAGTTCATACATCCATCCCCAGTATTCACCAGCCAAAACCTTCTTTGGGCGCTGAAAAAAAACGACCCCCACTGGCCAAGTTCCAGCCGACGTCCGAAGGGTACAGCGTTGTTCTCTGCCGTCAAAGAGCTTGTCTGAAAGGTAGTGCTGGCCCGTCTTCCAAGGAAAATGCGCTACCAGAAACAAAACCCGGAGATTAATCTACTGGGGATTGAAGGTCTGCCAGGACGAGTGTAAGAGACCCTAGAACTCGAACAGAAAGATTGCCTACAGCCGCATTTGGGAAAGCAGGAATCGGTCTTTTTGTTGTGAAGCTCAGAAGAAAAGGCCAAGGGCGAAGAAAAAGAACGTTGCATCATTCAAGGAGTCAGAATAATGCCATCCTAGGGCGCACGTCGGTGCAGAAATAAGCAAGGGCGACGGGGTGATAAGCTTGAAGTACTATTTGACGCTACTTCTCGCAGACAAGCAAGGCGGCTTCAATGTACCTGCAACCAAAAAGTATGAAGCGAAGGCCGATCAAGCGATTGCAAAAAGGTTCACCTTATTTCAGGAGAGAAGCCTGAAAAGAGTCGCGAATAATGCTACCCAGTTTGGTGAGACTCACCGGTTGATCAGCTTGGCTGGTTGAATAAAAAAGAGCAAAGGTTGACACCTGTAATATTGGCGGGAAGTTTTCATTTTCCAGGGGGGGGGCACCCTTTCTCTTTCTCTCCTCCCTCTCTCTTTCTATATATATATATATCTATATATATATATATACACGGAAACATAGTTCGGCAGTCTACAACGCCAAAGGAGGCATAGGGGTGTGGTCAGGATCTATTTTTACTATGGCTATTGAAGTTAAGATTTTTTTTAATATAAGGAAGAAAGAAAGAAAGAAAAACACGCGCCCAGAGTGGGGACCGAACCCACGCCTTTCGATATATATATATATATATATATACTATATATATCATACATACATACATACATATGGTATTTCGAGATTTTGGCTCCAGTTCACGATCCCCACGTGGAACGAAGCCCACGATAACGGCAAGCTTCAAGGCTGGGGTGCAGAATTTGGCTTCTAAAATCTGAATTGCTTCTGATTTTTAGTGCCAGCATTCCGTCCATGCACACTATGTGATAACATCAGATTCAGAATTAAGCACGTTGCGTGGGAATGCGGCACGCTGGGCAAAAAAGGTTAGGAACAAATTACAATATGTTCGCATATATGAAGACTGGTTGAGGCACAGGAAAACCAAAAGTAAACACACAGTCGGCCAAATCTTTAACAGTATGTGCTAGCCGCTATTTTTCAGTCTTATGACGCTCTTAGGAAGGAACAGCGTAGCAGACGACGGGCCTGTTGCAACTTGGTTGCCGACGTATTTGCCACTCGACCTGTTTTGCATCTTGCCTTCTGTCATACGCCGCTGATGCATGAAAAGTCGTCCGCTCCCGAACGCTGGTTAAAGGTATGCCCGGCTGTATATGTCCCTTTGATCTTTAGCGAAAGGTGCCTACTTTCTCCAGATTACCTGAGATCATCTCTGTGCGGGGCGGACGTAAAGACACCACCAAGCCACCAGTCGATCCTTTTGCAAAGTTACTTTCCCCATTGACTTTCACTAGGTTGTCCGCGTGCAGAGCAGATGTGTGAAACGAATATTCTTCCATCTCCTTCAAAAAAGAAAAACTAAAATAAAAGCCCGGAAACAAATTTTGAAAATAGGAACAAAATAGATAAAATGCGCCAACAGTGTAACGCCTTCAACTGCAGAAAAAATGAATATCGTCAGGAAGTAAAACAATAATTATTTATAGTGGCCTAAGAGGTTACCATTGATCAAAGGGAATATTGAAAAAAGCATAAAACAGGATAATGCCAATATAATAAGTTCGCAAAACAAAATCATGCAATTAAAAATATGCCTTATATATCTCGAAAACACGAGAACAAAATAGAAATCTCAAAAGTAATTCTGGAGTCGCAAACAAAAATATTGTAAAAACAAGCCAACCATGAACTATACCTTGAATCTGCTCGAAATAATGTTGACTTGCTCAATGCAATTAAATAATGGCTGCAATAGTGTATGTGTAAATTATGTCAAAAAGAAAAAAAAGGAAACTTAAAACATTTTATTTGAACGTTTTTCGCTACTTATAACGAAATGAGTGGCTACTGATAACTGAATGGCTACTGAATGGCTACTAGTCACGAAACTAGCCTGACATTTCTTACCTTGCCCACTCCACGGTAAAACATGTACTGTGTGCTACATGTACTTTCAGGAATGCAGGCATGCGGGCATAGTTCGTATATACGTCTCCGCAGAGCTTTTGTCGTCGCGCAAAAATTACGCACTCGACAAGGTATCATTTGGGGATCACTGTCTTGACTCGTTTTTTCTATGGGGGAAGGGGTGGCAAGGGGAAAAAACTTTAATTGGGAGTTGTGAAAATTAAACCGCTAGGCTACTAAACGGCAATACTTTCAAGAAAGCAGTGGAGGAGATCTTTGTTAGGTGCACAGATGAAATTGAAATTTGGGTGGGGAGCAAAGTGGTAGCTTGGCAACCAAGATATCATATTGACAGCCACCGAAATAGCGTTGTGCCTTATTAGAGCAAAAAGGGAGGAAGAAGACATCCTTCGACACAATCTCAGTCGGAATTGTTCGTCGATGACATCGCAAACATCAAAAGCAGGCTGGAAGCGATATATTCGGATCAATACACGGGACAACAATCAGAGCGCGTGCAGAAAGCCTGCTGGTAGGGTAGGCGCAACACTAAACGCACCTTCTGACTTAGAGATGCGTGATGTGAAACCCAGCAATATTGAACAAATATTCTGGGAGGGCGCTGGTATGCGCGAGGACGAGCAGAGAAAACGAGAGTTCGTGCTGTTTTACACTGAGTTAATTGTTCAGCTCTCCATGCCCCAAAGTAGATCTTGTTGAGCGCGAGTTGCTTTCGCTGTTACAATGGTTAGATGACGAGACTAGGCAAATGCTGGAAGAACCTATTTAGTTTAAAATGTTTGATAACAGCATTTCACGAATTAAAACGGTGTAAAGCTGTGTTCCTATGGTCTGGGTTCGGACTGGTATAGGATGTACAATACTATGATTGCCGCTTTTTTGTTTCTTGAATATGAGGAATCTTTCAAAAACGGTGCACTGCCAAAAACTTTAGCACGCACGCCCACCATTATTATACCAGATTCTGAGAATTCTTTGAAGAGACAGTCGGTGACAGAATATTGATTCATTACGTTCGCCACCACAAACATCAAAATATTTATGAGGACTATAGCCAAGCGACTTCACCAGACGTGTGACAATAAAGGTCTAAGTATTGTACCAAAGATTCACGTAGCGCCAACTATCTTGCAGTGCTGTGACATGCTTTTTCGGAAGAACCCGTGCTACAGGTAGAATGTGAGATATCCTTTGATGGTGTTTGTCATGAATAATTTTTCGCAGTTTTGAAGCACATAAACGTGGGAGATGTTATTTTAATGGGCGTTCAGCTGGCGTAGCATGAATGGTTGATGCAGCTCATAATTAACAAAAGTGCCCCAGTGTGCATTCTAGTGCGGTCTTCAATAAGGCAAGGTTGCCCTGTTTCTCGGTTGTTTTTTATTTTTCTAAAACCCTTTTGCTCTAAAATTATAAACGATAGTTATGTACGAGGTTTTGTGCTGCATGGAAGCGAAGTCAAGCTGCTCACGGTTGCTGAATATGTGGCCCTATTGTGCACAAAGTGTGAGTAGAGCTGTTACGATAATCAAATAATAGCGTGACGTCACCCGAAGCTCATTCAATTTCAGAAGTGTGCCAGGTTTTGGCACGGACACTGGAAATCGATAACGACTGTTTTTGAGCGCCTAAATTGAACCACCACCCCTCAGTGGTATCTGGGGGCACTGATGGACAGTTATCGGGACAGCAATCTAGTGGCAGGACAAAACACACGGGCTGCGCGGTAAAACCGCAAAGTCGGGTCGCCGCGCATTGTCCGTCGTCGCAAGGGCAACTGGGCAACTTGGTATTTCCTGGTGAAAGTGGGGATCGTGTCGCAAGTTTATCACTGCTCCCGTATTGATATGAATACGTTGGATCGTATTTTTCCTGTTTTTGTTTGGAATTCCACGTGGGAACGCACGAGTCAAAATTTTCTTTTTTCTACAGTTATTGTAGTAGGGCTCTGGATTTCACATAGATACGTAAGATTTGCGTTCTTGAGGGGTTCAAGCGACCCTTTCTTGCTTAGTTTTTTTTCAAGTTGCCTTTATCGAATGCGTTATTACAGTTCATTGTTTCTCCATGCAAAGCGGAATGGCCGGCAATTATAGCAAATCTGAGAGAATTCGTTGGCAAAGTAATTTTCATTTGTGTGCGGTATTTTACTGCGAAGCGGTATACCTCTATCCGCAAAGGGTTCTGTGGCGACCGTCGGCTTCAAGAGTAAAATTCCGCGGACAAACAAGAGAAATTATCGCCGCCGCCAGGAATCGAACGTGGTGCCGAATACAGTAACGGGGCAACAGCCGGCCATCGACTCAGCTACACCCACTGAGCTGCACTCGCACGACGAGACAGGGACACAGACAGTGCACTCAATGAGTACAGTGGCAGGTCTAGCACCTGTGCTTCTTCAAAGCCCTCGTGTTTTTTGAGAATCGCATTATCTATGATAAGCGCGTTTCGTGGTTTGGATAACGGGGAACTTAACAGCGCCTGTAGAAGGGGCGGGAGTTTCTTGGCGGTGACGCATGAAACAGGAGTGAGGGCATGCAGTGAGAGAGGTGACGCCATAACCTTGCATCCCGCCCGCATCCTCACCCTTCGGCAGACGCTCCTCCCTGTTTTCTTTCTGCCGCTGCTGCTGCGTTCGGTCAGTACTTATGAGGACGCCTTTGTCGCGAAACACAGTTAACAGCTGCCAGAGTCTCTGCGTCACACTTTGCAGAGCAACGTCTGTGAATTCAAGTGACGTCGAGTGGGTAATGAATGTGGGTGTAGTTGACTCCTTCGCAGCCGAGCCACAGCCACATTCACGGTGTGGTAGTGCTAATATTTTCAACATAAGTGCGCACAACAATGTACAATTAAATACACAACTCAATTCAAGCTCAACAGTTTAGTATGACCACTGATTACACGCTTTAGAAAGATTACTTCAATGTGTTGCTTGGTGGTATTAGGCTTTTTTGTAAGCCAAAACAAATAAACAAAAGTGAAGTTTTTAAACTGTTTTTGGCACAATATTGCATATACTGCAAAATTGAAAACTTAGCAAAAAAATTGCTAAATTATTTACACTCTCTTTTATTTTGCATAACATTAGAAAGCTATGCCTTGTTTCATGCAAATACAACAAAAATAACCGTGCATTATTCCAAATTATTCCACTTGTGTTTTGCTGGAATTTTGAGACTTTTTAAGAGAAACAAAGCGTTACCTTTGTCAGACGCACTGCTTTTCTGCGGTTATAATTGCAGTCTCTTTTGCCGCTAGCATCACCACTTGAAAACCCCTTACGACAGCACCCTTTGAATCTTTCCCAAGCCGTATTTGGTGATTTGCTGTTATAAAACTCGTTAACCTCTGCTGCTGAGCCTAATCGGTAGTCGTTGTGGTGTCCTTTACAGCTTCACAGCCAACCACCTTTACAGCGTGGATTGGTGAAACTTTTTTCGGTATCTTTTATATGTTTTGAGGAAGGGTCGAAGAAAAGGTCTGAAAAAAATGTATTTTTTCACCTCTCGACCGAGCAGTGTACTGTGCAGGCCAAGGACAAGAAGTTGTGTGCAGGGTGAAAGCCGTGGTAATCCCAGCCTCCGCGAAAAACTTTTTTAAACGGCACTTCAACACCCTTTGTGCAACAACATGGATGGATGAGCCAGGTCCTTTTCTGGCTTCTTATAACTTGAGCATCCTCTGCCAGGAACCGGATACTACAGCGCATGTGTTCACGAAGTGTTCGCATGCCATTTGGTTCTGGGATTTTCTGGCGAGAACGCTAAAGAAAGATTATCGCCTGACACCCTATGGAATCAGTTTCCGCAGTTCCGCATGATATGATTATGCTTTTAGGACTGGATAGCATCTGGCGGCTTTTTGCGGACGTCAAGCGCACAACGCGAGCGCATATGTAAGGGAAAAAGTAAATTATTTGTGCTAGATCTAAATTAGTGAAAAATCCCTATGCTGAATTCTTTCTAGTACTTCAAAAATTGACATCTTTTGACTTTCTCAGTAGCTTCCGCCAACCAAAGCATAGTAAGCGCTTTTTACGACATCCATCACAGGTAAAAATGCAGAGCACAGAAAATAAAAAAAAATTCTTCTCGTGCTGTGGTATATCGCCTGCTTATGAAAGAGAAGGCGCAGGTTTGAGTCCGGCCGGTGGATGTGTTTTTTAGTTTTCGTAATTTTTGTAGTTCTCGCTCATCCTGATTTGTAATGCCTTTTTCGTTTTGGTGTTTACAATATCAAGTGACCGACGACTGTAGAATGGGTTGAATAGGTTTAATGTAAGTGGTGTTCTTTTTGCTGGGCTGGGTTAGGCTAACTTAATTGCTTTTCGGCTGAATTCGGATTGGTTACGATGCGTTCGGAAGGGCAAAGTACATTAGGAAGAGTGCTTTAGGTTTCGTTTGGTGAAGTTCAGTAAGATTAGTTTATGTTAGCTTAGGTTGGGAGGTAGTATATTTCAGTGAATTTTAGGCCAGCCGCTTTTAAGACACCGCCATGAGAATTTTCGGAAGCAATTCTCACGGTTGCCGTGAGATTATTCCCAGCCAAATACATAACAAATACAAGTGGCCTAACAATTCTGCTCATAAGTAGAGAATTTTTTAAATTTCTTGATATTGTTTACAATGGTGTGCTCTTATGTAGAGATTTTTTTTTATTTCTTTATATTGTTTATTCTGTATTTCTATTAACAAATTCATTTTATTTATTAGACATGCCTATCGTGCCCATTTGCGGTTTTTCCATTTTTTATGATACGTGCTCCCCAACAAATTTGTCTGACTGACCTAATTTGTTCATGTAATATGAATGCGTCTCACTGGGTGCCCGCGTTTGTTGATAAAGTGGTTTGTCAGAGTCGCCCACAACACGTTCGTGCCCACTGCCGACAAAGTTCCGCTCGAAGGTGCCGAGCTAATTTTTTTCTCTGTTTTTGCTTTAATTGTTTTGGACCTCTTGCCTAATTCTTCTACCGCTGACGTTCTCTACCCCCCCACAAATCGTATTAGGCTATTCCTTGCATGTCAATAAAACCATTGTGCGTTGATTTTGCTCGAAGTGCTTGGAGGACATTCGAGAAGTGATTACATTCTGCAAACACAATAAACTCTCGATAATTCAAAATCGACGAGACCTCAACTAAAGATTTTGTTTGAATTATCAGAAGTTTGAATCATCGCGAGTGTACTGTATATTGTTTCAGGGTTACTCTTTTATTATCACTTCGTGACTGGCAACCGTCCCTGCGCCTGACAGATATGACCGAATACCTGGATTACTAAGCATTCTTATAGAATATTATAAGTATTCTGTACAACAGAATACAATCCCGTCTGTCGTGCAAGCACTTCCGCTTGGCTTGCTGCTGCAACACTGCTCTCCATAATGAAAGCATGCGCTATATCCCACAGCCCATATCTTGTCGCCGCATCCGATCACTTTCGCGACTAATACGCATACGGCTTGAGCAAAGTCGACAGGCTGCCGTTAGAGGGAAACTAAATGTAGATCAACATTTATGTACTTTTAGCAAATAAGCGAACTGAATTATTGGACACTTTGATGGTTTCTTATAATCACTTTGCAGCTGCGTGCCCCGTGCAAAAATACTCGGCTGTCTCCATCGGCTGTGCTATTTCGCAGATGAAACAAATTATAATCACACCGTCAGGTTATATAAGTCACAACCGCGGCCTCAGTTGTGATATGTTCAGAAATTCAGGTCATTGCGAAATAATTCGGGACATTCTGGTGCAGCTTCTATTCATTGTGTATTATTAACCAATTAGGTTGGGTTAAATAGTTCGTTTTAGGCAATGATGTACATTTTAACTAGTATAGCGCCTTTATTTCACAAAATATGTATTTTTAAACCGATCCGACCCGTACTGCATGGCTGGCACTTCTTTGGAAGTTCGGAATTCTGTGCGAACGCAAGAGAGAGAGAGAGAGAGAGGAATTAAAACTTTATGACGAGCATCGTAATGTGGCGTGGGGTCGTCAGTCCACCGTCACACGGTATACCAGCTTTCACTAATTTTACCTCATTTTTGTGTTCTTCTTTTTCAATATTGTTTTTTTTTATTTCGCGGGGAAAGCATGTAGCGTGTATATTTTCTAGCGAGTAATTTCGCTTTCTTATTTCCTATTTTCGTATTTTTGTTACATTTTGTTTGTTTTGATTCTGTTAGATGAATTTCCTCTAGTTACGTTTTGAAACTAGTTAAAAATGTGTTAACTTCGCTATTAATGCGCTCGTATGCAAATAGAAACGTTTCACTGTTTCGGGGCTGCGGGGTACCACGCAACGAATCTTACGCATTAACTCGTTCCTTTGTGGCGTGACTACTCTATACAGCTCAGGAAAAGGTAGCGTAATTTAAAGGCGTGGCCATGAACGAAACACCAAGAGAATATCCAAAGCCATCCTACTACACTTTCTTGTTGGCGGGTGAACTAGTATTCCTTTCCTTTAAAATGTTATTTCCGAGGACATTACAGGAGAATATGACAACATAAACAGAGAACTCCTGGGACGGGTGCTAAAAGTCCAGGCCTTAATTGAAGAGTTATTATGGTTTCTTATAGAACTCCATAAAGAACCTATAGTGCACCTGACATGGAAAGGGCGGAAATGAGCACAGCAGGTCAACACCCATCGAGGACTTAAACACGCATTCCTTTTGAGCCCAATACTGTTTTTGCTTAGCTTGGTGGGTTAAAAAAAGTACTCGAAGAAAGCCATTGAACTTAGCGCATACGGGGGAAGGCGCTATTATTTTGAACCCGGTAGTCAGATGTAGAAAGACCCTTAGGAATGCTAACTGGTGAGTCCCCCTTGAGGCAGTTGCATAATGACCGCAATAGTATACGGGCACATCATGGGGAAAAAAGGAAAACTCTAAAACAATAAAACAATCCAAAGGATTTGGCTCCTGATAACGAAATATGGGTATAAAAATTTGTAGGAACGGTTTTTTATCACGGCTTGCCCTGAGAGTTACAGTCTTAAATTTCTTGCGGCAGTCGCCTCTGGTTGGCTAAACATGACACGCGGAGATTCTCGGGGACAAATATACCCCGAAAACTTGTTTTTAGGGCTATTCTTGTAGCGTTACTATACCGCATTTTGGAAAATGCAGAGAAACATGCCCTCACCCGACCGCGGTACTCGGTGACGACGAAATGAACAATGTAATCGCAGTTGAAAATACACACAAAACACAAGTTAGCCTGAATGGGAGTTTCTTGGCTGGAATACGTATTTTAAACTCCTCATGGCAGGCGGCTTTCTCCCACGTGTGGTAGTATGATGGTGGAGAAACTGCCAGTTTACACCTGGGGCCACAAGCCGTCGTAAATAAGCGCATTTACCACGATTGTACCTCATCACAAAACGCAGTATCTAGCTGCGATTACTGCGTTTGTCCCAATGGGAGTACTAAAAACTCCCACCCCTCCTCTATTTCTTTCTCCTCCTCTCTCACCCCTTCCTCCTCTACGGCTACTTACAAAATGGCTGCCAGTTGGTGTCGTGTGTCGTGTGTCGTGTGAGCTCCAGCGTCCCCGAAAATGTAATGCCGGTGTGAAATTGCGGCCGCACGAACGGATGTGAAGTGCTTCCCAACAACCGAAGCTCGTTGCGAACATTGTGGAACCAGCCTGCACTGACGTGCGACGGACTGCAACGTCGCCTCCGTGTCACCGACCTTCGAGCCGACGGAATACGCCTGCGAGCCGACGCGAGGCCTTAATGCAGTGATCGCTGAGAGTGGCTCGTTTAAAAAAAGGCGGTTGTGCCAAAGGTAAGATTTTCACGTTTTTTATTGTACGCAATATTTTGGGAGACTTGTGCCCCTTCTAGTGTCAAATAAACTCAACGTGTTTCCCGCGCCACTGCACGGGTGATTCTCCGCTACTGGAGGTGAGCGTTGTGCGTGAAAGACGGCGCCATGCCCGGAACGTCATTGGGGAGGCCGAACGGTGTGAAAGCAATGCGTATTTGCGCGGGTCTCGAGCAGAACACTCAGTTATTCACACTCGCGAGCACAATGAAAACTGTCCGAACTCTGAACGGCTGTTAGGTGTTTTTGTTAGGCTGTGTCTGTGGCTTACTGGTACGCGAGGGTGAAGTTGGCCGGTCAAACGTCGCAGGGCGGCCGCTTTTCTTGAGAAGTACGTGTGGTGCCTGCCGGGCCTGCTACGAGGAGGGTGACTGCCGCGTGCCGCCGGCGATTAGTTGCTTTCACTGGAAAGGGAGAAGGTCGGGGCCCCGTGGGAGCTCTCTGTACGCTAGGTGGGTGTAACTATAACCAGCAAACGCCATTCGAGGGAGCATTCCTTAGAGTCGACAGACGACTGCTTATTTATTTTTTTTGAAGGGGGCAGGCGCAGGCGTCACGCCGACCGAAAATTTTGCTTAACTTTCGGTGAGGGGAGAGAGGGGCAGTGCGGGTGATAAAACCTGAAGCTCATTCCCAGAACACTACACGCAAGGAAAAGAGGGAAAGGAAGTATTTTGAGAAGTTGGTCGCCACAAGGGTCGCCACCCTCTTGAACAGCAGACCACTTCGTTTTGACGAACTAGTGAGCGCAGGTGTCTCGGACGGAAGTGCAATTTTTCGTAGCTTTAAATAAACATTCAGCCATTACGGAAAGTTGGACACAAGAGTGACAAGTTCAGTGTCATTACAGTGCGATTTTTTTTTCAGGTCAGGTGCCCAATAAGCTTCTGTATTTGTTACCACAGATTCAAAGCGTTTTTCGATCCCTCTAATGAATGTGCTGCTCTGGCGTACTGGTGAACGTGCCAGGGCGTGCGGCAACGTCAGCGTTTTGGAGGCAGGTGCAAGCGAACAGCGCACCGACGACATGCTGACCTCATTGTTTGCAAATGGCTTAAATTTTTTTCGTTGAGGAGTGTTGTAGTAGATAAAGTTCTTACCAAAATACCTTGTGTTGTCGATGTAGGTGTTTTGTTGATTCAGTGTTTTTATTTCTTATTAACATGTTCAGACTATATCGTATTCATGTAATTTTTTTCAATTAATTGAATGTGGAGAAAATAAACTTTTTCATGTTTCGCCATTCAAAGTTTGAAGCGGAAAAAGACTAGAAATTACGTGATCCCCAACGAAAAATACAAATGCTGCCTGTGCCCTATGAAGAACTCCCAAATACAGTAATAAATTTCACTGCAGCGCATATATATGAAGCGCACAAAAACACACACACAAAAAACCTCGAATGCAGGCTAACACTGCTCCCAACGCGCCCCCTGAAAACTCCCAGTTTGAGAAAAGAATACACTCCTAATGGTACATCTGGAAACTCCAATTGTAGTGGCAGTAAAATGAAACTCCCATAAGCTACTGAGAAAAACTGTCGAAATAATGGGAGTACGGCGAAACTCCCATTGGAAGGAGTTTTGAAAACTCCGAATTGGTACTGAGTTATGCAACCAGCCATTTACTCCCATTCCGGCTTATTTGTGTTCTGTGTGTATAGCGCATTGCATTCAGAATAGCACCGAATTACAAAATGGTGCAACTTCAATGGTCACATGTATGGGCACCTTGAATGTATCCGCCCTCGGAGGTCGGCGAAAGTAGTACCGGCTAAACTGCCTGACGCCTGAAAGTACTAGATATTTTTGCTGGGCAGAAGAGAAAAATTGGGGTTGAGGAAGGTGTTGATGGCGTGCTACGTCCGTTCGCTCATTTTTTCAGCGTGTGTGTTCGTGGTCTGATCCCGGGTTTTTCTGAGAGGGAGGGGGGAAGGGTCAGCTTCTATTAGTGATGATTATGATTATAATAATGATGTTGAAGAGCAGAAGGATAGTAGCCCTTTTTTGTTCACCGAAAAACCCAGAAACTAGAAATAAATGTAGGAAAAATTAATCAACTACACTTTTTCTACAACCTGAGGGGTCACCTTCTTGGCGGTAAGAATTCAAAAATTAAGGAAGGGTTCGGGGCATCAGGACTGTGCTAACAAATTTGTGCCTAAAGCGCCATTGTCACTGAGTTTTAGGGTGTTCCGTCCAGCGACAATGGCACGCTAGTTATTCGTTATTTTTCCGTTGCAAGTGGTAAATTCAGAGTAACATGCATTTACGCCGCTAATCTTTGTGAGCGATAGCGATTAGTGTTTTTCTGAACATCTAGAGCATGATAGAAATATAATTTTCGGGTGATTTCAATTGCGTGTACTCACGGGAAGACCACCTAGGATAGGGAACGTCGATCGATAACAGTGTAGAGACACTTGCTGGTATTCTAAAGGAGTCTCAAGTCTCTGATGCGTCCCGCTGTAGAGTAACCTGAGGACGGTGTGCTACACGCAATTTCAAGGAAACAGTTAAGTGCGCTTAGATGGGATACACGTCTCTCTGGAGCGTTTGTCGGCATGCAAAAATGACGCACTCGAGCAGGTATCATTTAGGGATCAGTGTCTTGTCTCGTTTTTTTAGGGGGGAAGCGGAAGGTATACAAAAGAATTTATTGGGAGTAGTGAAAATCAAGCGGTAATCTACTAGAGTACAACACTTTCAACAAGGCTGTGGAGCAGATCTTTGTTAAGCGAACAGATGAAATTGAAATTGGGTGGACAGCAAAGTGGGAGATTTTCAAGAAAGACTTCAAAATGACGGCCATTAAAAGAGCGGTCTTTTTAAATGAGCCGAAAGCGAGGAAGAGGGCACCCTTTGACACAATCTCAGTCATATTTTGAAGCTAGAGTGCCAGATGTCGGATTGTTCAGCGGCGATATTGCAACAATCAAAAGCACGCTCGAAAACGCTCGATCAGGGACGGACACAGGGGGAAACAATCAGAGCGCGTGCAGAAAGGCTGTGGCCGGGGAGGCGCCCAGAAAACGCGCCTTAGTTATGAGATAAGTTATGCGAGGGCCAACGATATTGAAAATAAGGTGTTTTTCCGAAATGAGCCCGATACACATAACGCGAGTTTGCACAAGACCTAAATGCAACGCCTTCAAAGCTATTACATAATATATTTTACATGTCAGCTAGGAGAAGTTTATGGCCACAAGTAATTAAAAATTGCCTTGAATGTGAGTAATACTGGGGTGATAAGCTTGTATTAGGATAATATTGAATTGAACCACTCAAATTGATGGGATATTGTTAAAACGTTATTTAAAGGACTTTCAAGCAAGGAGCGATTGAGTTTTGATGGAAAAAGAATTTAAAAAAGGCAACAATACTTTAAGAACAGTGGAACTATACATGGAGAACAAGTGAGTCCTCTCCCTTTTGCAACTCTTCGAATTCTTCCCTAAGATTGTTTTTTTTTTGGGCACGCCTGAGCACGCTCACGAAGTAAGCAAGCTCTTAATAGCTTTGCCATGAATTTCCAGAGCGCTTCGCAACAAGGCTGTTCATATCTTATTCTTCACCTTGGTGAATTAGTTCGTACTATTAGAGGGGATTTGCCAGGGTTTGTAAGCGGCGGATGTTTAGTTAGGTAGTAAAATGGTAAATATAGGAGTTAAAAATATATAATAAGAGTTATTTCGTAGGGTAGGGTGAAACGAAATGATAACATTGCTTGACAACTCTCAGTTTATTCTTCGTTCACTTGTCCTTCCATTCACTTCTTCGTTGACATCTTAGGGCGAAACAACTTTCGCGGATCTCCTAATTGCCGTCAGAATTCAAAAAGCCACCTCCGAAATGCAAAAAAAGTACTTCTGGGAACACCCACCATGCCAAAAGCGAACGCCCTTTGGGCAAATGGATTTGGATCATTTTTATCTGTGAAAAAGCCGGATCTGTCTAATTTTCGATATGGCGTTATCTCAACTATTTTATTGCCACCCCTTGTTTAGGGAAAGGATGCCAAGTTTTTCTTGTCACTGTAGTTTTGTCCGACTGAGTTTGTATTTCTGGATCGGGGTCATTTAAAAAGAGCAACACCTCAAATACCCTGTCAGGGTGTTGCTAGGCGCGATGACGAGCAGATGAAACTTCAGTTCGTGCGGCTTCACGCAGAATTGTTCAGCGCTCCATGTCACCGAGTAGATGTCATTGAGCGGGAGTTTCACTGTTAACCAGTGCTAGATGATGGGACTAGGCAAATACTGGAAGAGCCAATTAGTTTTAAACAAATGGATACGGTAGTTGACGAATTAAAACGCGGTAAAGAGCCGGGTTTGATGGTCTGGTTTCGGGCTTTTATAATATTCACGCAACTATGGTTGCCCCTTTTTTGTTTCTTTTATCCGAGGAAGCTTTCAAATGCGGTGCTTTGCCAACAACGTTCACGCACACGCACACTACTCTTATCCAAAACTCTGAGGATGCTTTGAAAAAGGCAGTCTTTGACAGGAATATTGACCATTGCGTTGGCCAATACACTCATAAATACTAATGAAGGTTATTGCAAAGAGAATTAAGAAAGTAATCCGTAAGTGGTCGGGACACATCTGACCGGTGGCATTGAAGGCCGCGGTATTTTAACCAACATTCCCGTAGCGCGCAGTGTCTTGCCGTGCTGTGGCATGTTTTTTTTTCGTAAAGTAGCCATGCTACAAGTAGATATTCAGAAAACCTTTGATCGTGCCCATAATGGGCAGCTTTGTTTTCAATTTGAAGGGTATTAATGTAGGAGATTTTTTTAAAGGGTGTTAAGATTGCGGTATATGAATGTTTAACGCCGCTGATAATTAACACAACTGTCACAGAGCACAATGCGGTACAACCCTGTTAAAGGAAAATGGCGAGCGCGTTGCCCCAGAACCCGCAAAGCGGCGACACTAAAAGTGGCGAGAATCGCAGACAGCAGGCACATTCGCACGAACAACTTCAGGCGGGAGAAGCCGCTTTCGTCTTATTCGGCGCTTGGCCTTGACGCTTAGATCCTTCGAGGGCGCAATATCCCAGTTATCGCAAGCCTAGCGCTGCAGAGGAGGACTGTAACAGACGACTCAGCGGCTTATCCCGCCAAATGCGGTCAGTGCGTATGTGCCAGCTATCCGATTCTGGCCACTTTTAGGCAGCGGCGTTTTACTTAGCGCAGCGGCCACGCGCCCGCCGTTTCTCTTGGACAGTGTACCGCACTGTATATTCAAGTGCTGTTTCCAGTAAAGCAAGGGTGCCGTGCTTCCCCGTAGTTTTGTATTTTTCTAGAAACGTTTTGTTGAAAAATTTTAGACGGTAGTTGTGAACGAGGTTTTTGTTGCATGCAAGTGAAATAAAGCTGCTCACCACATTCCTAGGAGTGGTCCTCGATAAACATTTAAAATTTCACTTTCACTTGCACATCAAGTCACTTATTAGTAAAGTTGCGTTTGGTATTCATGTACTAATTAGAACTCGCGCATATTTTCCTGTGCCTGTTCTCCGTTCTCTTTACAACTGTTTTTTACACAGTAATTTAACATATTGTTTAGGTTCGTGTGGAAGCACCTATGATGTTCATCTATCACCGCTTGTTTCTTTGCAAAACCGAGCCATCCAAATAATTAATTCAAGCCATCCGAGAGACAGTGCTCAAAACTTATATTTTGACCTTCGAATCCTACCCCTTCTATTTCAATATAAAATAAAAATGTTCATGTTCCTCCTTCTCGCTAGAAATAATTCCTCCATGCACACCTGCATCGACCAGTCGTTACTTTTTAACGCCAACAACACCCGCTTTTCAGAACACAATAGCCTAATTCGACCGAAACATTCGCTCTAACTACGGCAAACAAACTGCCGTATTCGCCGCCATTTCAATGTGGAATGAACTACCGACCCCCTGCAAATCCAATTCACTCTCCAATTTTTTCCGAACCAATTAAAAAGTTTTCTATTATCTTCCTTGGCCTAATGTATAAACGTGTTTTTGTTTAGCGCCATTTTTTTCCTAGTGCTTCTGTTCTTACGTCGAATCGTTTTTACTGCAATTTTTATGTGAATATATTGTATTGCTACAAATGAATGTATATGTGTGCGTATGTATGTATATACATATATGCATTGCTTTCTGCCTGTTTGAGCTCATTTTCGTTTGATGTGTTTTTTACTTGTTTCCTACTCTACGCTGTTCCGTTGTACACTTTGTCACAGGAGGTCCCCCCGACAGTTTTTTAACTACGGGAGCTCCTCGGTATTACTATTTGTACGCTCTTTAAAAACGTGAAATTAAAAATAGACTTCAAACTTCAACTTCAAACTTCACGTAAGCTGATGATGTGACCATATTTTGCACAAAGTGTGAGTAGAGCCGTCACGATAACCAAATGATTTCGTGACATCACGCGCAGCTCAGCCAATTTGAAGAAGTGTGCCGGATTTTGTCAAGAAAACTGGGAGTCGACACCGACTGCTGTTAAGCGAGAAAATTGGACCACCATGACTGAGTGGCATCTGGGGGCACCGGTGGACCGTTATCGGGACAGCAATGTAGTGGCGGGACGAAACATAAAGGCTGCCCGATAAAACCACAAACTCGTGTGGCAACGCATTGTCCGTCTTCGCAAGGGCCACTGTATCCAACTTGGTATTTCGTCAGGAAACTGGGGTTCGTGATGCAAGCTATTCACGGCTCCAATATTGGTATGGATGAGTTGCATCAGCATTTTTGCTGTTTTTCTTTGGAATTGAACATGGGAACGAAGCCAGTAGAAGTTTCCTTTGGAATGGTGAAGGTGGGAGGACTCGGTCTATTGGTATTTACGTAAAGCTGTTACGTTCTTGAGGAATTTAGGCGACCCTTTCTTAGCGCTAGTTTATTTTTCTAAATTGCATATGCGAATGCTTTAACATAGTTCCTCGTTTCTATGTGCAAACAGGAATGGGCTACAAATATAGGGTGGGACACGAATACAAAAACGGAGCGAAGACCATCGTGTTACCTATTCCCTGCGTCCACACGACTATAGAGGGAAACAGACGTTGCACTGAACGAGCACAGCGGCAGGTCAAACCATCCGCTCTCTTAGGAAGCCCTCGTGTGAAGTACAAACCGCATTATTATATAGTAACGTAGTTGCATGTGCGGTGAATTAGCGGCATACGGAACAGCGTTCGGCGAGGAGGAGGGCGCTTCTCGGCGGCGACGCATGAAACCAGTGTGAAGGGCACGCAGCATGGAGAAAAAAAAAGTTAGGAGGGAGCGTCACGTGACAATCGTGAAGCCTAGTCATAAAAATAAAAAGGAAAGACTGATGGGAGGTGTTCTATTCACGTGACAGCAAGCGGTAGTTCTTTGCGCCTCATGTGGCCCTTCGCCGACGCTGCGTGCGTGCGTCTATCCGTTTGGTTGCCGGGCCCGTCCGGTATTCGAGTTTCGGCGACGAGTCGTTGTCGCGCAGCTCTGCCTGCAACCCGAAACGCGCAGCGGCTGATCGTGCGGGCAAGTGGTCGGACGGAGAGGCAGAAAACATCTTTTTTTACTGAGCTTTCGGACCCGTCGAAGTTCACGCCGCAGTCGGAGAGTTGTGTGCCGCCGCAGCGTTGCAGAAGTGGAAATGATCTTTTCAACTTTGCCGCTCAGGCAAAGTTGAAAAGATCAACCATTTCAACCGTTTCTTTAACGATTTATTGGCAAGGCGCAGTCAGTCCACAATTCAGCAAGGTCCTTCCTAGGCGTAATCTAGCATTCGTTTTTTTTTTTTTTTCATATACGTATCGCACCGATCGAGCGGTCCTCAGCGGACAAACAGCCGGAGTACTGCTTGCGACGCGAGGTGGTCACACCCAACATAAGGGTTCTGAACCCTTTGTTTTCCAGTGCACTGAAGTAGATAAATACGTACCATCAACGCCGGAGCACCGGAAAGGCGAACGTATGCAAAGCGGCGCGCGAAACCAAAGCTAGTCTCACCACCTCCCCGCCAACACGACACTCGTTACGCGCGATAACTCAGCAGAATGAATACCAAACGCAATCGTCACAGCACACCTGGCAAACACCGCGCAGCTGTAGGCCGCTCCATGCTTGTGAATGTTTACGGCGGCGCTTTGAGCCCAAAGTCAAGTGAAAATTTGGCTTCACTCGTGAGGGTTCTTGGTAAAAATCATCGAAGTTCGCCCTTGCTTTTTAAAGCGACAGCGGGATCTTACAACGAAGCGGAGCCAAAGTCGAACAACGGTCGGCGCCTTCGGCGACGGCGCTCGCCTCCATCTCCCCCGGCAGGCCCGGGCCGCCGGAGCCACTAAATGCTACCCCGGGCCTGAGAGTGGTGTTTTTTCCCTAATGCATTGCGCGGGAGGAGCCCGGGGGGAGGAGAAACGGCGTCAGAGGAGGTTGGCTTGCGCTGGGCCGCCTGAGTCCTCCCCCTCCTAACTTTCTTTCCGGCACGCAGGGGGAGACGTGACGCCATTAGTCGCGTTCTGATCCTCACCCTTCGCCAGACGGTGCTCCTGTCTTATGCGTTGCTGCCCGCGTTTGGTCATTTCATTTGCGGGAAACCGACTCCGCGAAACATAGGTAAGGCTGCCAGAGCCTCCGGTTTCACTCTTTGTAGAGTAACGTCTGTGAATTCAAGTGACGTCGCATGGGTAATCGTTTTGGAGGTCGTATACAGCTGTGCAGCCCAGGCACATTTAGAGCGCGGGTGGGAGCCAAATTGTTTCAACATGTCCGAATGTAACAATGTACAAACCTAGGCCTGAAACCAATAGCAATAACGCATTTGATTAACAATTGTACTATATCTATACAAACTAAGCTGAGAAAAACACTGCCCCGGTTAAGATTTGTTGTTTGCTTAATAAGCGTTTCTCTAGTAATATTACTGCATTAAAAAAAGAAATAAATATATATTTTTGGGGTACAAAAGTGGAGGACTGTTATTTAAAAGCGTAATTGCAAACTTTCTCGGCTAGCTTGTGTTTTTTTGATTTGTTTTTTAGCATTTTACGCACTAAAATGGCTAAAAATAACCAAAAAAATAATTTTGCTTCTGATTTCCTAAACACCAAACAATAATTTGTTGAAATTCAAACTTTTAAGAACGTGAAGGCGAAAGCTTTGTTAAACTTTCTGCTGATCTGTTAAAATTTCTGTCGCAATTGTGGCCCCACGGTCACCACTGCCAAAAATCTGTAGATTTCCCCTCCCAAATATTCAGGCATGATACAACTCGATTTAAAAACAGCGCGGTAGGACGTGTAAAAACAGCGCGGTAGGTTTTTAATCATTTCGACCTATCAACTCGCCCAAATTTTCCCTCCAGCTGATAAACTCCCACAGTTGATTTGCTCTTCAAGTTCTGTTAAAATTTGCTACTGAGCCATAATCACTTGACCCGTCGCTGGTACAATAGAGTCACACAATACCCAAAAGAGAGGAATCCGGGGCTGCGATCTACGCCTCCTGGGCGTGTGGGTAGTTCTGGATTGGATTGGTGTCGATGGCTGTGAAAGTTTCTATGGATAGCAGGCAGTTTGTTTTAGCTTTGGATTTACATGAACCATTTGCCTACACGGGTGTTGGAAGAAGCTATGAAAAATACGTTTCTCTTTTAACGGCATGCCGCGCGCGCACTGAGCCGGCCTTAGTGGAATGTGTTATTAACAGAGTAGCTAATTTGGTTCGTTATCAGTTTATTACCGACAGCGAGCACGAAAAAACAAATGACGGCGCTCTGTGCGGCGAAGTCGCCTGCGAATTAGGGGTTGCGGCGCTGCTCATTCGGCAGAGCAATGTATTGTCGAAGCTGGCACCGGGTTTCGATTTGCTTGGAAGCCACAGCTTTCGTGCAAACGCCGGCTCCTACGGCGTAGACCAGTGCTCAGTTCCGGCCGCTGATAGGAACGCACTTGATGAAGTCACTAATTCAGCAGAGTAACTTCTCCAAGGTAATTGTTTTTTTTTTTGACACAAAACATTTCTCTTCCTTTACAAACCAGCAGCGCCGAAACTTTTTCAAGATTTTTTAAAAAAGTCCGCGTCCTGCTGTAGTTTGGGGGCAAATGGCAAACCTACTCCAAAACCCCCTAGATTCCGCTTCGGTTTTATTTAAACCCCGTTTTTTCGTACAAAACCGGGTTTTCGTCACTAACTTTAGTTTGCCATGTAATTTTTAACGGAGAGCCAGGGAATACCAGTTTTTTGGCAAAAAACAGAATTTGCGCAGCCATATGCCATTTTGATCCTAACCCAAACCGGTTCCAGAAAATACCCGTCATTTCGATTGAAGCGTACGCGCCGCTGCCATGTTTGGTTGACACTAGCGCCAGTTTCCCCTCTAGTTATTATTTTTATGAAACTCTATGGCAACTACAGACTGATTGCCGCTCGTTCCTCGCAATTACGCGTCGCCATTCCCCCACGCGCTGGGGTTCGTTTTTGTTCGGTGTCCTTGTTCTTCCCCTTTCGCACTGGTTCCGCTTCTTGGCGGGGAAATTTTGGGCCCCCCGCTCCGAGCTTTGGGCCCCTTTTTGGGAGCGCGATCCTCGGCTCAACGTCTTCACCTCGCAAACTAAAACGATTTGCTGCAAAGCATCGCACCTTCCCCACCAAGGAACTTTTTTTGTCCGAGTCAGTAGAAAATTCCGAGCCAAAGAAAAGTTAGTGCAATGCCAGCAATCGAACCCGGACAATAGAGAAAGAGAGCGATAGCCCGCGTTTTACCGACTAGCTACGCCCCCCGGAGGAGACGTATATATAGACGGTGCACTCAATAGAAAGGACGGTGTACTCAACGACTTGCGCTCTTTCAACCCCGTGTGAATAGCGAATTGCACAAGGCATGATAACGGCGTTCAGTCGTTTCGATTAGCGGCGATTGAAACGCGTCTTTAAAAGGAGGGGAGGGGGGGTGCGCTTTTTGGAGGCGGCACCTCAAACAAGAGTGAGGTGGAGGCAGTGAAATGGACGACGGCTTAGGTGCACGTGCCGCTCTCCTCCTTACCCTTCGCAAGATGTTTCTTTCCACTTTTTTTTGTGTCGCTGCTGCTTTTGATCGTCTCTGTTTTCACTCTTTGTAGTGCCACGTGTGTCAATTCATGTGACGTCACATGAGTGATCGTTGTGGATGTCGTTTACAGCATTGCTTTCCAACCACATTCACACGGTGGATTGGCGTTGATTTTTCGAAAGTGCTCTTTGATTGCATCTATCTCTCCAGAATTGTGGTGGATTTCTTGTGCGCATGCTCCCGGTGAAGTTTTCTATATAGATGAGACGATGCTGATAATAACACTAGTTCAGAGTGAGCGCTTCTGTTTGTCGTCTTTCTATGGTCCTTGTAGCCGCACTCCAAGTTTTAACAAATTTAACCGTTGTGTTTTTAAGCTGGCCTCCACACATTACAATCTGCTCAAATCGGTATTACCATAGAATATGGTTACCGCCATACTTTAAAGTGTTATCTGCCGCCGCCGCCTCTTTCTCGATTCATGTAACGCGCGGCGTATCTCCCCATCTGCCGTTTTCATGTGTATTAAAGAAAACTGCTACAAGTTTTTTGCCAAATATTTTGAAGTCCTGATGCTTGGAGAACGTAGTCAGCAACACACCAAGTACTTTGCGTTGAGGAGTCGCAATGCACTTAAGTCAAATATTACTGCTGTAGGACCATCAGATAACGTAAGGACTTGACTCCAAAGATTTTTTTCTTCAGTTTTGACGTTCTTCGATCGCTTGAACTACTTCATGAGATTATGTAGTGGCTGTTCGTCGGATTTCCTTCAGTTGTCAGCAATGAACTTTATGCAGCAACTTGACAAACAAAGCCACAAAACAAACCAAAAACATAAGGCGGATTTTGTGCGACGATCAAATCACGCCGTGCCGCTCCGTGCTAATGATATCTATAGCTTTCGCAGTGCTCTCTTACGCGAACGAAAGTGTGGAAGCGTGTATCGATAGTGTTGCAAGGGTCCCTTTAAAGGAAGTGGGCATGCACGCACAGGAAGGTTTAGCGCACCGCACCTTTGACATAGCCGTAATACTGGGCGAGATTTCAACGTGGACGTCCGCATGGCACGGTACGACGCTAGTGCGTCCGCCGTGATCCAGCAGGTTAGGTTGGTTTGTTAGACAGGCGGTAAGATACTACGACGCGATGAGGGCCCGTGTGTTTGTGCACTAGAGAAAACCGTATTCCTTCCAGGATTCACTAAGCTAATTATGGAAGTATGCTAATTTCGCAAATTACAAAGAAACATGATTTCTTTTGTGAGCTTCTTTGCATTGCGCCCCGCTTCGGCAGGTCGTCATTCTTTACAAGGGTGGTAGGGCACTGGATATTTTTATTGCCGCTAGCTATATTTGCCGTGTACCCTTACTACTGACGTCCACCGAACTACCCTGTATTTTGCACCGAAATGCATAGCATGCTCGCTTGAAGCCTTTATTTGTTATAATAGCATACACGTACATAATTGTTCAATCAAAGTGTTGAAAACACAACGGATAACAAAAAAATTCCAAAAAATTACACCGCATCATATCAAATATATGCATTTTATACGTCTACTTCCACTAACCAAGAATAAGCAAACACCAAAAATGTTGAAAATGCGAATAAAAATAGAGAAAACAGGCCACGAGCGCTAACGTCCTGCGTTTGCCCGAAAAAATGCATAACAGCTCAAGTAAACCTTAATTCCATGTAACGACGTAGATACGGTAATAAGTCGAATGGAATGTTCGAAAATATAAAGAAATAAATAAAAGTAAAAATAAGAAAACAAACTTTGGAAACAAAAGTTTTCGTTTAATTTTACATCAAAGACAGTGCAAAGACGAGGACTGGAAAAAGTGACAGCTACTGCACTGAAAAAAACTGGATAACGATTTACCAGAAGACATTACTACACGGAAAGACACAGGCCGCAAGCATGCGTCCGTTCAAGGATAAGATAACGCTTCGGTATGCAATGGAGGCTAACACACTACCAGAACAATCAAATGGGAAATATCAAGGCTGCTATCTAGGGTTGCTCAGCAAAACAATAAAAGCCAACCCTCTTTTAAAAGACAATCGATGGTGTGCTCACCTTTTTCACTCCGAAGCCAATTATGAGTTTATATTGCAAAAAAGTCTATACTGCAAATCCTGACGCCCCCCTATTTCCCGGGAGCGAGAGTCCCGATTCGTTTAAAAAAGGGGCGTTTCTGTCATCTTTTGGTGGGAATCACTTTTCTTGCATTTCTTGCAGGGTACTGCATAATTTCTGCTCGTTCCTATGCGTATAGGTGTAAGCATGTTCCATAACGGCCTCATTTACGCATCTCACAGTCAGGCCTACGCAAATCCTAGCAAAGTCCATTTTACACCACATGGTCCGCATAATTCCGACAATGGTTCTCATACTTTTTCTCACACATGACTCTTGGGGCCTTGTTGCTGTTTACTTTGGCGCACAAATACGCCATTTTGTCTGGCCCTGAAAAAACGACCCCACTCGCAAGTTCCAGCCTGCGTCCGAACGGACCTGCGTTGGTCTCCGCCGTCACAGAGCTTGTCTGCAAGGGAGTGCTAGCGCGTGGTCCAAGAAAAAAGCGCTGCAAGAAACAAAAACTAGAGATTCTTCTACTGGGGATTCAAGCTCTGCTAGGATGATTGGAAGAGACCCTAGAAATTGAACCGAAAGACTGCCTACAACTGCAACCCCGGAAAGGGGAAAATGGGTTTTCTTGGGGTGAAGCACGGAGAAAGGCCCAAGGGCGAAGAAAAACAACGTTTTATCTCGGAAGGAGTCAGCATACTCTCATGTTAGGGCACACGTCGGTGCAGAAAGAAGCAAGCGCGACAGGGTGAAAAGCATGCACGACGCCATTTTGAAGCTACTTCTCGCAGACAAGAAAGTGGCTTCATTGTAGCAGCATCCGCAGAGAATAAAGCGAAGGCCGATCAAGCGATTGCGGATATATTTCCCATTTTCTCAGCAAAAATCTTAAAAGAGCCATAAAGGAGGCTATCCGGTTATGTAAGACTCTCAAGTTGAGCTGGCTGACTGTTTCAATCAAAAAGAGCAGACTGACCCCTAAATCATTGGCGGGAAGTTTTCATTTACGGGGGGGGCCCTTTCTCCCCTCTCTCTCTCTCTTTCTCTCTAAGACACACCCACACACAACACACCACACACACACAACACACACACAACACACCCAAACCACACACACCACACGCACACACACACACCCCCAAAAACAAAAAAACCACACAAAATTTGTGGTATGTCGATATGTTGGCGCTCGTTTGCGATCCTCACGGGGTCCTGAGCCCTCCACTACGGCGCGTTTCAAACCTCGTGCAGAAAGGGACGTTTTAAATACCAAAATCTGAATGTTTTTGATTTCGAGTGAACCGTTCGGTCTCGTCGTCAGTACCGAATGAACTATATAAAATTATAAAATCTGCTTGCAAGTGACACTGTCTTTGGAAGCAGTGTAACTTACTCGAAGAGCTCCTTTTTCAATAAGCTTTCAGGATTTCCTAGAGGGAAGTGCAGCAATATTGAAACACAGAACACTCATGTACATTTGTCAAGCCGCTGTTAAAAAACCATGCCGAAGCAGTCCTGAAGACTGCAGTATTTTTTTCATGCTCAAGAAGGCGGAAAAAAGTTTAAAGTCAGGTGAACATGAAGCAACATATTTGTTGCATGAGCCTAGGCTATCCCCAAGATTAAACAATGATGGTTTGTAGGCTCCATCCTTTTCTATAAAAATATAAATATTCCTGTGTGTACATTTAAATGGATCTTGGGTCTACAGGGAGTTCGCAGTCAGTTAAAAAAAAGAGAATAAACATACGGTTGGCGCAACCGCTGCGGTTGCTTCTGGAGCGGTTGTGGTTCTATGGGAGGTATTTGAAAGAATAAATTGAAAGTATGAAAGTAAGCCATTCACGTCTGCACCAACAATGATGCGGTAAGATTTTAGACACAACAGACTTTTAAGTGAAAAGTTAGAGGCAACCAAAAGAAATTTTTTTGGTAATGTCACTAGCAATGGAACTTCGACGAATGGGGGGGGGGGCAGGGCGGCATCACCGGAGGCGGGGCTCTGCCCCCTGGGAAATCCCAGAGAAGGCTCGGGCGTAGTCAGCGCCTATACATGAAATGCTTCTTCAGCGGCAAGACACACAAGTAGGTGTGACCATTTAGTGTCATAGTCACTAAAAGACGCACGCAACAAAATGGTTTTTGGGGATTCCTCCAATTTTCGCTCTCAGGACTACTTCTAGATTACCCTTTCTTGGTGCGGAGCATCAGAGCCCTCTCAAAATTTCTTGAGACAAAACCCCTGGGATTTTCTGAGTGGCTTATCGGTGGGCCTCGAGGACATGTTTCATTTTAAAATTTTTGGCATAAATAGTGCATGCAGTTATGTCCGGGTCACCACCCGGGGAGTTCGGAAAGCAGCGCATGCCACCAAATAAAATTGAACGGTGGCAAAATCTCTGCCTAGAACAGAAAAAGAACACGTGGAATATGTGATAAGGAGAGAACAAGGAAGCACACAACGTACAGAGTACAAATAAGATGTTTTTTTACATGCGCAATGGAACAAATAAAATTTTCTCAACTATAGATTGCTAGAAGTGTATGTGTATGCAAGATAAAGGGTTAACATAGGTGATGTATACCACAATAAATTTGTTATTACATACAATGTTCAGCCTCAGGAGAGTGAGGGAGACGGGATTGTCATTACTCTATTGCTCAAGATTTCCATTAAAAACTCCGAGTGAGACTGTGATTGTTTCGGGAACACAGAGTCCAAACTGAATATGCCATCAGCAACAAAGCATTCCTTGAAGGATTAGCTTTCTGCTTACGCTTCATATTTGTTGCACCCAACGGAATGCTGTATATTCACAAAAAAGGGGGTGGCGTGGCTACTCCATTGCTCCTGTGCTCAGTCACTTGCTTTTTGCTGTCTTCCAGAGGTGTTTGGCTTTACCCCTTTCCCAAATTGGCCGTTGAAAAGGGAAATTTTCGATACATCGGTGGTTTCCTGGAGGTGTTAGAAGTACATCGTGACCTTTCAAGACAAAAATGGGGATTTGGCAGAATTCTGGACAGTTTTGACGATGTTCGACCTGACTGGTGAACTTTCGGAAGTTGAGGTTTATTGATCTGGTTGTGACTTTGTCATGTGCCATGTGTGTTGAAATAGCTTTAACAACGCAAAAACGTGTACTGTCATTCAACCTAGCCCACTAAAATGTGGGAAATGTGGCTTTGCTGTCTCGTATACAATATGAGTAATAAGACCCCACCCACACAAGGTGACAAGCAGCCTAGAGAGCCAAATAAACTGACTACTAGAAGCAGGACCCCCTGTTCCTTCGTTTGGAAACTCCTCGGGAATGTCCTGGAAAGGGCCCACTGGAACATGTAAAAAAATGTCCGAGAACCCTTTTTCCAAGGTCCGCCTAAACGTCATACGCTAGTGCATGAGGTACCACACGTTTTGAAAAGGTCGGTGATAAATCAGGAGTGGGGACGTTATTTTTGCTCCCAACAAACACTCGTCTCTGGGCGGAAAGGGTAAACAGCAATTAGGCCTCGAGAGCCATTTTTGGAAAAAAGTATTAGAAGCAGTATGTGAAATGTGCGGACAATATGGTGCAGAAATCCCACTTTCATGGGGAAAATTTGGGCCCTAGGCCAGACTGGTAGATGCGTAAATGAGCACCTCAGAGAACATGCTTACACCAGGCGGACAGGAACGGGCCGCAATTTGTAACCTTTACAAGAAATGCGAGAAAGTGATTGCCACCCAAAGATGAAAGAGAGGCGAACTGGAAACGCAATCGGCAATCTCACTCCCGGAAATATTTGAGGTTCAATGGTATTGGTATTGGAGGTGAAGAATGCGTGAGTACACCCTCCATTTGAATTTAGAAAGCAAGTTAGCATATTTAGACAGTTGAATCTGACTTGTAACTTTCTTGGTGCTCTTTGCCCTACTGGCCCTTTCGCCATTACTTCAAACATCATTATCATCGAATCTGACTTTACTGTATAGTAGCCTTACGCTTTCCGATCATTTTTTTTCATTGATTTAGCTTGTGTTGTATATCTAAAGATGATCATATGCTTTACAAGTGAACGAGAGGGGTAGTTACAGCATGATGCTACTTAAAAAAACAGCGCCAGAAACGATATGATAGGAAGTAAAGACAAACACTGCGCTGAACTGCCAACTGAGATTAATTTAGAAGAACAACAAATACGTACTAGAATAGCGGTGATACCGTATTTCATAGCGTGTCCCGTGAAATTAAGAATGCTGGTGGTCGCGCGGGAGTGATTGTTGTTTTTTCGGCTCCAAAAAAACTCAGCGGGATGTCCTCGGGTGAATGCGGGGCTTGTAAAAGCAAAAATGCAGAAAAAAAAAAAAATGCCAATCGCTTTTGGGAGTGTATAAAGGTGGGTATATAAGATTGAGCTCTCGTGTGGCAAAAACGATGTGGGAAAACTGGCCGCTGCATTTAAAGATCGGCTCAGGGAGCGCGCAGAATCTTTACGGACAGGCAATGGCAGCAATTTAGCTGCACCCTGTGCAAAGTGCCAGCAAAGCCAGCTCTCCCCAACCCGCATTTGATAGCACTGTCATCTTGAAGCGGTACGTGAGCAGCGCACGAGGGAATACACAAGGGATTCGTTATCCACACAATGGGAGATAGGGGCGTGAGCACACCTTCTATCGAGGTGTACGACAGGGAGATAAAATACCTAGGATCATGATGACGCATTACACGTGGCTAGTTTCACAATCAACTTCCTTTTATGTGTTTTTTCGATTTCCTTGTATTCTTTATTTTTTTTGGTATATATTCTTTTTTCTAAATAAATCCATTTGGGGTAAAGCGGGTGTTTGTCTTAATTCCTACTATACCATTCTATGGCGCTGTTCTACTTTGCGTCCTTTGTTTTCGTGTATTAAATGTATTGTAATAAATTGTTTTCCAGGGGCCCTATTCTCGATTGCACAAATGTACTGTGATTTGCCATGTCTTTTGAGTGGGCAACACAACCACCATCAGTGACGTGATACACGTATAGCTATGACGACATGCATTGAAATTATGAAGATCACAACCAACCTATAAAAAATAAAGATAGGAGGTATAAAAATTGCATGTTTTAAAAATTAAAGGCAGCTTAGGTTGGCAAGAGAAACACAATTCTTCAGGTTAAAATGGCATCAACATCATTTGGAAACAAGTTAGCTCATCCAAAGCGAGCGAAAGGCGGGTGGGACTAAAAAAAATCGCGCAATCTTTTTTACGGAACTATTTTTTTCTTTTAATCGTTTAAGAACCTAGTTGAGCTCTCTCATTTAATGAAGGTTGTTGCGTGTTACCTTCCCGGCCGTAACCGCCGCCACTCCTCATCTGCTGCCATGTTACAAAGTTATGGCACGATCACAGAAAAAGACCGCCGTGGGCACCGGTTGTATGACGCCTTAAGCACTGCGAAACGATGCGCCTGATTACGGCGGAAAGTACCAAGGCCGCCTATTCACTCATTCGTAGGCTTGAACTCAATCTATAAAGTATGAATAGATCAATCAGAGTTTTTTTTGTTTTCTCTTGAATTCGATCATTCACACTCCCGCTTAGTAGGAGGGGTGTCGACAAATGTCATGCGTTGGGTTCTTTGTAATGGGGAGGCTTGTATTGCCCTCTATGTTACGTTAGCCAAAGAAATAATTGCTATTTTACTGCAAAACATAAAAACCAACTACGTGATGTTATTGGCTCCGTGAATCGCTGACTTTGGAAGCAGTTAGAGCAACAACTTTTTTTACTAGAAAATTTTAAACCGCTGTCCCGAAACTGCCCTGCTGTAAATTCACGGGGGTTTCAGGCCCCGAAATGGGTGAAATGTTTGTCATATTTGACT
This sequence comes from Haemaphysalis longicornis, assembly GCA_013339765.2. Lineage (NCBI taxonomy): Eukaryota > Metazoa > Arthropoda > Arachnida > Ixodida > Ixodidae > Haemaphysalis > Haemaphysalis longicornis. Next base: position 26,100,735 of record CM023452.1, read on the forward strand.
CGGCGGCAGCCGCCGTTTGGAAGTTGTTACGTACTATTACCTCACTTTTACGCAGGCTGAAGTTCCGAAGGTGTGACAGAAGAGTTCCCGCCAACGGTTTTATTCGTCACCTCTTCTCAGCTAATCATACGGGGGCGATATACAATGCGTATTGTTGATGAAAGCAAAAAAGCTCTATTGGTTGTCGCTGCATGTCGTCTAGTTTTTTTGCCGGCCAAGAATTACGCGTTTTAGTAGAGAGAAATAAAGGGAAACTTAGAAATGGAACAGTAAACGTCATGAAACGTCAAAAAGACGAAAGCACAAAAACCGCTTTGTCATCAGGAGCACGTGACCAAAAGTGAAAAACCCAAACGGCAAAGCTTCCGGCAAATTCTCAGGTTACGGTGAATTTGTGGCGCCAGAATAGTGCCCCAGTAGTTGTCAGCACTCTAGGGCACTTCTTCCGTCCTCAAATTTGCATGTTTTTAGTGTAACTTAGGCGTACCAAACTTGGCCAACGTCAAGCCCTAATGCGTTTTATTTACCGCTCAAAAACCAAAAACTGAATAAATAGCCCAAAAAAAAACTTTGCAAATACACTTAAGTATGATAAAACTAGCCCGCAGTGTAACGCTGTGCTTTTACAAAAATTCGCAACGTGGGAAGTAAAAAAAATTTTAAAAATTGGGGTAAGTATAGGTCTTTAACCGAACGGAATGCTGAAAAAAAAAACAGGAAAAGCAAACACGGGTTAAAATAAGAAAGGGGGGAAAATAATTTCGAATCGCTACTAAAATTATGCAAAAACAGGCCATCCATGCACGTTTCCTTGCGTCTGCACGAAGTACTTTTTGGGGTGGTTAAGGAAGACCACCTGATCGCATTCCTATGTAGTTACCTCTTCGTGACCCACGGGTTTCAAAAACAGGTTACCAATACGAAAAAGGGTTAACAACACAGAATTTTCCTAACGGTCTAGATCGGTTCTCTGAGAAAGTATCACTTGTGGAAAAAAAGTACAAAAAAAAATTTTCGTTTATCTAGTTTTGACTAGATTGCGCTCTGTCCAGAATGTGAGTTATTTTTGGCCTTAGGGGTTACGTTCTTGGACATCAAAAGGGGATCTGACAACGTAAAAAGAGAATTCTATTGAGGGGGTTGAAACTCCATGGCTTGGTGAGGAGTTTATACAGGTTATAGGAATCTCTAAAGATTTTAAAGTGCACGTTACATGTAAAGGCAGCAATGCGCAAATCACATCAACACCCACCGAGCACTGAAATAGGGATGCCATTTGAGCACAAACTGTTTATGCTTCACATGGTAGGGTTAAAAAAAAATACTGGATGAAAGTCAATTAGCGTTCAACTGAGCGCATATGTGGGAAGGCGCTATTGTTTTTAAGCCCAGGGGCAGAAGTAGCAAGTCCCATAGGGAAAGTTAACTGGTGATTCCAACTTAAGCAGTTAAATATTTTCCGCAAGAGCGTTCGTGTACCACATGGGCAAAAACAAAAAACTACCAAGCAGCACAAGCTTGTACGGCTAAGCATAAGCTGTCCATCTCTGGGCCCGGGGAATTTCTGCTCGGCCGTTGCTCCATCAGATGTAAAGCCCGTACTCAAAAGTGGGGCCCTTGGGCCCCGTGCTGAAAGTTCCTAGGTGTAAGCTGAACAGCTGCTCACCTTTGACCAAAGCCTCGCCAAGGGACCTACAACCGCCCTTCGGCCGCCAGACTTTTCCCCTCGTCTTGCCGTTTTTTTTTTGGCCGGCGGCCGTTCAACCTTTAACAACTCACGGCCGTTGAACTTTTACGACGACGGCTATTCAACCTCGCTTGGGGGCCAGCTGTTGAACCAGAGCCGCTCGCCATGGTTGAACTTTAGCCATGCAACATACTCGTCCGGCCGTTCCACTGCAGGAGGCATATTAATTTGGGGCTGCAGCTTTCATCCAGCCCTAGAATGGGTATAGTCGACCCGTTTCTACAGCCAAGTGCCGAATTTATAACCTCGTAACAGCAATCATTCGTGCTTTTAAGTAAACAATTAAATTCAGCAAATGACAAAGACTGTGATCACAAAAAGTGGTGCAATTTATTTTCTCAATTGCTGTTCATACAGTGATGCTTCTTCCATTTGATGCAACCGCTACTGTGGTCATGGACAGAGCTCCAACGGAAACCACAGCTGCCATGCTCAGGAGCACCTGCAGCACAAAACAAAAAAAAATGGACAAGTTAACTCTGCACAGCTCCCACTGTCACCAAACTAGAAAGGCAGTTCGAGGCACCTACAGATATTTACACTGCTAATGTGCAATGTATCTTGCTTTAAAGGGACCCTACAACACTCTTGGAGCAGTGGAAGTAAGCCTGCACGATGTTTAGAATACACTGCCAGAAATACCTGAGCCAAATATTACACGTGCATGTGAAGCGGTAGGCGCGCAAATCACTATGAAGGACGCGGAAAAACCAACCGCACTCTCTTAACTTTTGCTTATTTGCACCCCTGGCATGGCCTAAACAACGTCAATACGGCCATGGCTGTCCTATTTACTGTCGCTGGTCAACTTCGCGGCTTATTTCTTGCATTTCCTGTTCGTCGGCGCTGTGTACCAACCTCTTTTCAGAGTGAACCTGTACGTAGAGGTTTGGCAATTCTGTTGTGTTTTCAGTGCGCAAGGAGTTTCAGTCACCGACTAAATAGTCCCCGTTCAACGATATTACTCGACAAAAAATGTTCATTACTGTGAAAACGCCCTACCAGACCGAGCACGCGCTTGCGACTAGGCAGCGATGCCTGTTTTTTTGTGGCACCAGACGGGAAAAAGACCCCTCCACGTTGCGGAGAAAAAAAAAAACTCCACGGCCTGTGATAGAGCGAAGGCCCCCAAGGAGAACACCGTGAGCCGCACCCCACTCAAGGTGAGAGCGCACAACTTTCGCGCGTTCAGCCGAGGTGCTCCTGAACTCTAAATTGGTTAAAGAAAAGAAATAGTTTCCAAAAAAACAGAACCCGAGAAATCATTACGAAAGGTTTTCAGCCAGAAATCAGATAAAAATGAAAATGGGAAAACGCTTTTGTTGCAAAGCTCAGATTTTCAAACTATTTCCGTGTGTCCTTTTTCTCAAGTGAAGTTTTAGCTCCGAACAGTTGAGCAGTCGCATATTGTATTTTGCCTTGTTCAAAGTGGCCAAGCTATCGAAGTCAGACGATATTGCGGTGAAACTGCCCGGCCGAGAGGTTTTTTTTAAAAATAGGCGCTTAGATTTACGCGAAGGCGTCATCTACAGTGAGGTTATGCACCCAGGGGGACACATAAATAGGCGGTAATTATTGATTTCGGAGCCTTAATTAACTAAAATTGACTAACTTTTTAGTGGCTACAGTAACCAGACATATTGGGGAGGTAGACGTAATCATGTTTCTAGGCAGTTTCAATTGTCAGAATTCTTCTGGTGCATCCGTAGTCCCAGATATCAAACGGAGAAGTTTAATTGCCGTTCGCATGATTACGCATGCAAGACAGTCGAACCGGCGCAAAGCTTCTCCCTTCTGTGACGTGCCTGCTGTGTACGGTGTTTAGTTCGACGACGGGGTGGAGACCCAGGAAAAAAGTGATAACTGGGACCCATTCATTCTTGGCTGGCGGTATAACATGCGCGATATCCCACAGCCCATAAGTGTTCGCCGGTAGCCGATCACTTTCGCATATTATACGTGTACTACTGGAGCAGAGTCGACACGACGGCCTTACACTGGAACTAAAGGTGGGTGAACATTTATGTCTCTCACAAAGCACCGAACTAAATCATTGGATACTGGGATGGTTCCTTAAAACACTTTTCAACTGCGTGGTCCATGCAACAATAGTCGGCTATGCCCATCGGTTGTGCTATTTCCCAGATGAACCAGATTATCATCACTCCATGAAATTTTATCGTAAAAAACGACAGCTTAGGTGTGATATGTGCAGAAATGCAGGAAATTGCGAAATAATTAGGGATATTTTGGTACAGCTTCTCTTATTGTTAGTTATAGTCGTTTTTTTTGCCAATGATACATTTTAACAATTAAAGCGCCTTTATTTCCCGAAATACGTATTTTTACAGAAATGTGACTTGTACTGAATGGCCGGCGCAGCTTAGGAATGTGGAAATGGGGTGCGAATGGAAACTAGAGAGAGAGAGAAATTAAACTTTATACGAGCATCGTAATGTGGGGTGGTGGCCTCGGGCCAGCATCACACGGTAGCCCGCTTTCACAAATTTGTAACCCATTTTTGGGTTGGTATTTTCTAATGTAGTT